>PITA01010814.1:0-69918 GCA_004023965.1 Spilogale gracilis | reverse complement strand
TTGCGGTGCATGAGGGGTAACCTGGAGGACAGTGGGAGAAGGAAAGTAAATGGGAACTAGGGTAATCTAGGGAGGGAAACGAAACAACAGAGACTTTGGACACAGAAACAAACTGAGGGACTTGGAGGGAGGAGGGTGGAGGGATGGGAGAGCCTGGTGGTGGGTACTGGGGACACCTAAAGCATGGAGCACTGGGTGTAGGGAATGGAGAATGAATCTTGGAACACTGGAAAAAAAATTTTAGTAACAATAAAAAAATAAAAAAATAAAAAATAAAAAAATAGGTTTTATGCTAAGTGCTCTTATCACAAAATAAAAGTAATAATAATAATAATAATAATAATAAAAGAGCAGAAGGAAACTTTCAGAGATGGAAATATTCATGACATAGATTGTGTGATGATTTCACAGATGTATAGTTGTCTCCAAACTCACGAAGTTATATTCACTAAATATGTACAGCATTTTGTAAGTGTCAATCATTCCTCTATAAAGTGATTTAAAAAACAAAAGAAAACATGCAATATAGTTACATCCTTAACAATCTAGCAGCCAACAGTGCTTGAGAAGTTATTTCAGTTATGTAAGGCAAACTTTGCTAAATTGGTGGCTGTGTTCTTAATAATAAAAATGAAAATTTAGAAAAAAAATATTTGATATTCTAAAAACTGTTAACTTATGGATTAAAGTTGAACTGCTGAAGAAATAACAGAAGGTGGTAAAAAAAATTTTGGAATTTGGAATAAAAAGGTATTCCAAATTTTACACTATGGTGTCTCTAAGTTTTTTCACCTATCTCAACATTTTCTTTTCTTTATCCTAGAAAGTTTTGGTGCCCCATCCTTGTTCATATCTCTTTTTTGTTACTTAGAATAGTCTCTCTCAGCCAAACCACAGAATTTTTTTTAAACCAATGTTTCCCTGCTGTATCCATCTCCATCAGAACCACCAGAGATAAATTATAAAAATACCTTCTCCAAGTGTATTGAATTAGAGTCTGTGGTGGCTTCCGGAAATTTACATTAACAACTACCTGAGTGGTCCATAGACACATAGTGTTTGATGAACCACTCCTCTTAGTGGTTCTCAATATTCCCCTCTTTAAAGAATTTCTTCCAGCTCCATTTATCCTAAATTATCACAGCCACCTGAAGATTGTAAATTCTTGGGTGGTTCAACCAGCCCCTATTCCTTCCATATTGCCCAAGGATACTTAATACCATGACTGATAGACACTGACAAGCAAGAACAGCATCATTACCAATTTACTCACCTTTCCCAGAATGTGGAACCTTCACCCAATCTCCAAAGACTCTGCAATAGCTAATTTTATACTTCCCTTCTCAGATCTCACTGATTCTATTAAAATTACCCTTTCTTCTGTGAGATTCAAGAGAAGTAGCCAAGAGACATCAAGTGTGTATATCTTGGCAAGGCGACTGTTATTCTGACTAATCTCTCTCTAAATAGTTAGGCTTGGGATGTTATTTATAATGAAGAAAAATAATTCAACTGATAACCTGGATGATAATGGATTTTTTTTTTAATATCAAATCTGTTAGAGCCAACTTGTAGTTCAAAGGTCTTACAACCACTTGATTAGGTTTCCTCCATTTGCTTGTCCACACTGGGACACAGTTCATCATGTTCATAAGTCAGAATGAAACCGTCTATGGTCTTTACCAGTCAGAAAGACAAAAGTACAGAATGGCAGCAGCATAATTTCTGGCCTCAGCATAATGAAGCTGAGAAATTGCAATTCTTCTCTCTAGATACTCCACAAGCCTCTCTATCACAAAGGGCTGCTCATTCTCTCCTCCTGCCTCCCCTTTCCCTTGCCCATGAGTATCTCTGCCCCTACCCATTCCAACCTTCTGCTTATCTCTGTAGATTTCAGGACACAATGATATCTATAATAATAACGACAACTATAGATACATTCTGGACGAAAATCAAAGAAACCTAACCACAGCATTTTCACAAGATTCAACCCTATCCACTGCCCCCTCCAACACTGTTTACAACATGAGGGGCAAAAGAGAATAAGCCAGAATTTAGTTTAAGTTATGCTCAAGACACTGAGACTATACAAAGCAAAGGGCAGTGGGCAAGACAGGTAGGTTGTGAGAAAAATTTGAACTCAACTTAGGTTCATCAAATCTTTGTTTCTTCATCTATAAATTAGGGACAATTTCAGTATAATATAAATGTGAGGATTATGAGCTAACTGTAAATCACTACTATGTATTATGCATAAAGGAGCTGGCTACTGCCCACAAGGAACTTATAATTTAATAGTTTCCATAGTAATGAAGTAGCATGAGATCTTCTCGGGCTACCTTAACAAAATACCAAAGATTGGGTGACTTAAATTGCAGAAATTCATTTGCTCACAGTTCTGGAAGTTGGAGGTCCAAGATCAGAGCTGTCAGTATGGCTGGTTTCTGGTAAGAGTTCTCTTCTTGACTTGTAGATGCCTTCTCACTATGTTCTCACATAGTGGAGAGAGAGAGAGAGATAGAGAGAGAGAGAGAGCAGGCACACTCCAGTGTCTCTTCTGATAAGCGCAGTTATGTCATCATGAGAGCCCCACTCTGGTGACCTCATCAAACCTAAATACAGGCATATCTCATTTTATTGTGCTCCTCTTTACTGCACTTTGTGGGTATTGTGTTTTTTAGGAATTGAGGGTTTGTGGCAACCCAGTGTAGAGGTCTGCTGTGTTAAACAAATCTAATGGTGGCATCATTTTTCTAATAGTATTTGCTTTCTTCAGATCTCTGAGTCACCTTTTGGTAATTCTCACAATGTTCTTGAATTTTTCATTATATTTATTATGATTATCTGTGATCAGTGATTATGACTTCCTGGAAGCTCAGATGATGGTTAGTACACTTTAATAATTTTTTTTAATTCAAGGTATATACATTGCTTTTTTAGACATACTGCAACTGCAGACTTAACAGACTGTAGTAAATGTAAACATACCTTTTATAAGCACTGAGAAACCACAACATTCATTTGACTTGCTTTACTGTAAAATCTGTTTTATTGCAGTGGTTTGGAACCACATCTTCAATATCTCCAAGGTATGCCTGTATCTCCTGAAGACTCCATCTCCAAAACCATCACATTGGGAATGAGGACTTCAGCACACGAATTTCAGGGAGACACATTCAGCCCTTAACAGAGCGCCACCACGCCCATCGCTCATCTGACCCTCACCCTTGAGACCAGTGCTAGATACTTTTAAAGTGAAACTAGAAATAAAGATTCTCAGGACAGCGAACTGGAGAAATATGAAAAGTGTCCTTATATCCTATTCGCTTTTGTAGTATTGTATAACTCTCCCAGACTGAGGAGTATGCACCAATGACGTCCTTAAGAGAAGGGGGCTGGTGAGGTGTTCCTTCATGTGAATTCAGGGTGAACAGTGATTAGCCATGTAATCTATGACTTCAGTCTACATTGCAGAAAAATCTGCGAAAATAAAATCAGTTCTTCAACCTTCAATTCATATAATCTAAATGCAGTGTTGGGGCTAGCAGCACTGAAACAAGTGTGCTTTCACATCTTGCCAGAAAAATCTCATGCAAGGCATTATAGGTTGAATTATATCTTCCCCCAAAAAGATACACTGAAGCCCTAACCCCTAGTACATAAGAATGTGAACTTTCTTAGAAAGAGGTTCTTTGCAGATGTAACTAGTTAAGATGAGATCACAGTGGAGTAAAGTGGGCCCCTGATTCAATAGGACTGGCATCCTTATATGGCCACATAAAGACAGAGACATGGAGAGAACACCATGTGAGGACAGGATGCGAGGGATGCATATAAAAGCCAAGGAACACCAAAGATTGCTAGCAAATGGCCAGAGTTAGAAAAAGCCAAGGAAAGTTTTCTGAGGGAGCATGGTCCTGCCTTACTTTTGATTTTGGACTTCTACCCTCTAGAACGATAAGGCAATAAATTTCTATTGTTTTAAGCACCCATTCAGTGGTACTTAGTTTTAGGAACCTTGGAAAATGAATACATAAGGAAATACATCTGTGGGCTAAAAGTAAGCAGAACATTCCCTGTCTTATATGAGTTGATAAATCCACTATAAAATAGTCAAAAATAATTCCTTTTCTTCTTTTAGGATATCCTGGGTAAAGAGCAATACTAAAGACAAGGAATAAGGTGCAGGCTTCTTCCAGGGCACTCTAGGGTTTTGTCTCTTAGGAAAGAAAGCTTTCAGGATATTAGAAGAACAAATCCCAGTCCATTAAGGTTGCTGGCATGGGTCCTTTCCAACTCTGAGATGCTCTGATTCTCAGAAATGGGCAGTTCTGTGGGATACTGCTCATATTGTCTCTGGTCTGGCAGAATATTCTGATCATGCAACATTCCTTCAGGCAGTGCTCCTGCTAACTGATAACAGGTGGAAGGTGGAAGGGATAGGAGGTTACCTTTGATTTAGCTATACAGAGCATCAGGGTTTACCTCCCAGCAAGCTACTATTGTTTTAATGGCCCTCTTTCAGCCTGGAGGCACCTAATATCATCTCTCCTACCACTAGGTATTGCCTCCTGCTTAGAGAATGACCTAAAAAGTCAGTTAAATGAGCCTCTCTCCTTAGAACTGGTTCATATTCCTATTACCCTACTTGTTCATCTCCTGAGTTTTTCATTTGCATTAAATCTCCAGACCCCTTCCCTGTGACTTCAGATGGGCTTTGGGACTGCCTCCCCTCCTTCCTTGCCTAACAGCTCTATTCCAGTATCCTGATCGCTCCTGCTTTCTGCTGCGGATACCAGTCACCTTAGCAGGATCTGCTTGTTTAGCTCTCCTCTCCCACCACTGACCCCTGCCTTCCCAGTCCCACCAGTTTTATTACACTGCTCAGATGGTTCTTGGCACTCACCTCCTGGCTCCTAATGTTGTGTCCTCCAGATATGCTTACTCAATCCCTTATTTCCAACAGTTGAAAAAGCATTCATGTTATTTAAGAAATATCCTCATAAGGTGGTAGTGTTTACCTCTTCAGAAGCAGAACAGCTGACTTCTGGCTGGAATGTAGAGGGATTTTAGCCTACTGCAAGAAGTCACCTTGTTCCTGCTACAGCTATCTGTGAGCGTCACTGGGCATAAGACAACCAGAGCAGAACCCTTTCTTTGTTTATGAGATGTAAAAAAAAAAATGTCACCCCTCTAGTGACTGAATCTTACCTATCCTGGACCAGCTCCAGAGAGAATCAAATGTCTCCTGAATGGTAAAAACTTTTAGAAGAGGGCTAAAGAACTGGCCATTGCTAAAATATTTCACTTACTCATTTTCCTGTCCCTTGCCTGCTATACTGCATGACAACCTACTAGAGAGATTTTAATAGATTTCCTTAGAAATACAAGAAAATGACAACTCATATACTGATTACTATGGAGTGAATCTTTGTGTCCCACCAAAATTCATAGGAAGTCCTAATCACAAGTGTGATGATATTTGGAGATGGGGCCTTTAAAAAGTAATTAGGTTTAGACGAGGTCATGACAGTAGAGCCCCCATGATGGGATTAGTGTTCTTACAAGAGACACAAGTGCACACACACTCTCTCTGTGTGCTATATGAGGATAAAGCAAGAAGGCAGACATCTGCAAGCCAGGAAGACAGCTCTCACCAGAACTACACCATTCCAGCACCCTGATCTTGGACTTTAAGCCTCTGGAACTGAGAAAAATAAAGTTATGTTGTTTAAACCACCTTGTCTATGGTATTTTATTATAGCAACCTAAGCTGAATAAGACACTGATAGACTACCTTCACAATCAATGTACTGAAAAAATTTACTATTTTCATCTGAAAAGCAGAGTAAGGAGAGAGCAGCAGAGGTAACAAGTTTGCATGGGTGGTGGGGTTGACAAATCCTAAAATAGGGCAATGGGTTGATAAATTGATCTATGATCAAGGAACATCACTATGAACTCTTCAATCATGGAGGCCCTGGGAATGAAAGGCTGAGAAAGAACATATGCCACAAGGACAATGAGAAGACAAAGAAATTTTGAATACATCATAATTTTGCCTACAGAAGTCTTTTTTAATTTTTTTTTTGTACAAATTTGCTCCTCCCCTTTGGAATAAATAGCATCAACCCAGGTATTTTATAGCCCAGCTGGCTGGGAGAGGGCAGCCAGGCTCAGACAGCCAAGGATCTCTGAATCAAGGATTTGATTTGTGGCTGTAAATCCAACTCACTCTTGAGCATCCAAAAAGATGCAACTTCAAAAAGAAGGCATGGATTTAAAATGCGCTTCATCATCTGCTATCCTGGCTTAAAATTTCATTCTTTATCACAAAGTAGTTTTGTTTCCAAAATTCTGAAGAGTCAAAATTACTGTTGTGTAATGTCCCCCAGTCCCATTCAATCTACTTGGTTATGTAGCTGGATATCTGTTTTGTAAGCATTTATCACTTTAATAGGAAAGGCCTGAAGGGGGAAAAAAGAGCACTTGTTAGGATTTATTTTATTTATTGTAAAAAGTTCTAGCCCCTTGGTCCCAGAAACTATCTCTTTAGCTCATTCTCCTAAGTCATACTTAATTTACTTCAGAAGCAATACATATTTTGTGTCACATAGTCTATTTAGCAGAGTTGGGTTGTTTTATTACCCACGACTATTTCCTTCTGTGATATATACTAACTCAAAAAATTCGAAGGACTTCTCTTGTTGTAAAGTGTTTTCTATGCAATCTTTCTTCCATTCACAATCCATCTCTTTAAAATCAAATACACTGTACATGTTTACTTTTAAAAGAATTATTACTATTTCATATCCAAATGATGAAAATATAAAAATGGTACTCACTGGCTTCATGCCCTTTATTTGTAAAAATATCTCATCAGTTCTCCAAGCATATGGTCATACTGGCCTTTTCTTGCACACCTTGAGATAGGTATTACACAGTTAAAGAAGCTAAGACTGTAGCTCACACATAACTGAAGACTGTGTTGGCAGTCAGCTTATCATCTATGCCCCCCTGTCTAGGATCTTGGGCTCTCAGGCTTCCACTGGTTGAGGCTAGGATAGTTTTCCCTACTGGGTTATAAACACTAGTCCATGAAGAAGTGTGCACAGATTGATGATGTAATTAGTGGGATTTAGAAACTTTGATCTTATGGACAAGACCAAGTCATGGAAGAGATACAGAATCCAAGTCTTTTAATATCCACAAAAGAGTTGTGACCAGCCATAAATATAAAAATAATCCAGTGATCAATCCATCAGGGAAAAGTAGTTAACTGAGGTTATCTGCAACCTCTCTGAGATGTTGCTGACTCAAATCGGGTAAAAAACATTTGGTAAAAGGTAACTGAAAACCAACAGAAATCTACTGAATTTAAAGAGTTTAGATTAAGAATCACTGTTGTAAAAGCAGTTAGAGAGGTGCCTGGGTGGTTCATTTGTTAAGTGTCTGCCTTCAGTTTGGGTCATAATCCCAGGGTCCTGGGATCAAGGCCCGCCTACTTCTCCCTCTCCCACTCCCCCAGCTTATGTTCCCTCTTTCATTGTATCTCTGTCAAAGAAATAAATAAATTCTCAAAAAAGAAAAAGAAGAAGAAGAAGAAGAAGAAGAAGAAGAAGAAGAAGAAGAAGAAGAAGAAGAAGAAGCTGCTGCTAAATACAGCAGTGTACGTTCCCTCACTGGTGTACGATGAGTTAGCTTCACTCAGAATCTAGATAAAAACCCCTCAGGTCCATTACCTCTCCCTGTTCTTATGGGATGGAAATTCCAACTTACCTGGAATTTATAAAGCTATTTTCTTAGAGAGAAAGAGGATCTTAATCCCGGCAAGAGCTGAGACTTAGGTACATGATTGATTAAATTTACTTTGTACTTTGCCTTTAAGTCAGAGGACAAAAGAATTTAAACATATTTTAAAATGTTTAAACAAATTCAATAGACTAAGTTTAAAACGATCCTGTAAGTCTATTCATTTCAATTTGAATTGATTAAAAACTATCACCCCCCCCCGTAGTTATCCTTATAGTTTACTAGATTTATAAACAGTAAAATCAGGTCTGCACATTAAATTTAAAGGCTTAAGGAAAACTAGGTTTCAAACTTTAATAAACTGAATTCTAGTTTAAAATCTAAACAGCAATCATTCTTTTTTTTCCTTTGCTCATAAAGGCACTTCCCTTGTCATCAACTCCATCCAAAAAAAAAAAAAAAGACAAAAATTAAAAACTTCACAGGAACACATAACATCCTGGTCAGAAAAATATGAAAAAATCTGCCTGGTCATGTTGAATAAATATCCAGTTACCTCAAGCTGAGCGTCCACTGTCTTAAAGGGCCACATGGAGCCAGCAATAGCTGGTCTCCCAGTTCACTGTTGTTCTCTTTTATCAAGGAGAAAGGGGACAAAGCAGCTGCTCCTTGGCTTGTCAGAGTTCACAAAGAATGCTGAATTGATGACAACAGAAATCAGAAACGGAGTCAAGGGGAGGTGGATGAGGTTGGATATTTCAATTGTGAAAGACAAAATGCACCAAATAATTAAGGAGACAATTTTATTCAGGCTCTTGCAGCATCAGGAGGAAAACATTCATTAATGAGAAATGTCTAAAAGAAGAGAGCAAAACCCTAGGGTTTTATAAAACAAGGGAGTCATTGAGGAGGGGTGGGGGTTGGTTCCAATATTAGAATATGCCCTGGCAGGTGGTCTTGTGATTAACCTAGCAATTTCTCAAAACAGAATAAAGGGTGGGGGGTGCTTTTCCAACCATCCTTGCATTACAGAAGCCCAGGACTCAGATAAAGTTCAACACTCATCCTAAACATACTTACGTGAAACTAGATTTTCAACAATGGTTGTGACTTAAAACTCAGTACCTTAGAAAAAGGTGAATATTTGGTATTCACTTTTTTTCTTTCCTTCCTTCCTTTTCTCATTTTATTTTTGTCATTTTGGAACACTTTTTGATATAAACATATATACAAAACAACTGATGTAAAATTTCTACATTCAAATAATGTAATTGTTTCATGAAAAATGTTATCCATTATTCTGAAATGATGTACTTTCCATTTTTTTTAAGATTTTATTTATCTATTTGACAGAGACAGAGAGATCACAAGTAGGCAGAGAGGCAGGCAGAGAGAGAGAAGAGGAAGCAGGCTCCCCGCCTAGCAGAAAGTTCGACGAGGGCCTTGATCCCAGGACCTTGAGATCATGACCTGAGTCGAAGGCAGTGGCTCAACCCACTGAGCCACCCAGGCGCTCTACTTTCCATTTTTTAATGAAAATTTCCTGTTACTTAGAAAATGATGGTGATACATATTTTTATAAATATTTTGTAAAATAAAGGTAAGAACCATGTATACATAGTCCTAAATTTTGGTTAATAAATATAGTCATTCAAATCTGAAAGCATGGGAGATACATTTTCTGAAGTAATGCAACTGGAAGGGACACAAAATCTAAAATCTACTGTCAAAGATGCTGTCTGCAGTACTCTTTTATCATGTAAATATTCTAGGAAAATTAACATGTCATCATCAACACATACAGTTTTCTTAGCAATTTTCAACTGGGATGACCTGGGGTAGATAAAGATTAGAAATTTTTGGAGAAAAAGAAAAGGATCCACTTCTGGGGAGGTAGAAGAATACTCAGAAAACAGTTTTGCCAAAGGCCACATTTAGGTACTGCTTAGCTACAGTTTAACATTTTTAATCTTTTGTTCCTATCTACAAAGAAAACGAACAATAAAATTTTTCGAGCTCATTAGCCTCTATTCTTGCTACAGGAAACTGGAATATCAACTTGAAAGTTGAAGTATCCAATCCAGGCAAATCAATTAAGGCAAAAGTCAGAGCAGGGGGTTGGTCATCAACAACGTAGACCAAATTAACGTAGCCAAAATCAGGCACAAGGAAGATCTGGTTTGAGGATAGGAAGGCAGGAAAGATGATTCCTACTATGAGTCATGGCTAGAAACAGTTAATTTCACATATATCTGTGGTGAGAAAGAGGTGGGCAGTGCCACCCTGCAATAAGAATAAGTACAGGTCAGAAGACAGGGTTGGTTAAATGAAACACAAAAAAGTGCACTGGGATACTCAGGAACCATATAGCATAAAGTAGATTTTATGAAGATCTAGAGAAGAAAACCAGAAATGGAGTTATTTACTTAATATTACATAAGAAAAATAAGAAGAAAAAATGGAAGAGAAGTAACATCTACTACTGACTATCTGCTATAATAAAAGGCAGGATGCCAAGGCACTTCTAATTATATTACTGTATTCCTCATAACTCATTATACTTCAGTTATTTCTAGATGAACTATCTCAGTTAATCCTCACTAGGCACTGGTAAATGTTTTACTCTATTTATTTCTCGTAAGAGCCTAGGGGTCAGATGTTTTTATTCAAACTTTATAGAAAATAAAGGTTTAAATACATTAGATAATAAATCACAAATCCCAGTTAAATAGACCAAAGAGAAGACATTTCAACCTTGACTTGCTGCACCTCAAAATCTGTGCCTTTCTAACATTTGGCTCTTTCAGGAATCAACTCTCCAGAGCAGATGTTCACAACATGGCCATCAGGAATTATTATAATAGAAATGAACGTAATTTCTGGTGCTTTCCCTTTTTTTACCTTTCTTCTCCCAGTCAAAATCCTTTCTGTGAAGCATTTCCTGAATTTTACTGCCTGCCTCCACTCCTCTATGCTATACTCAAATGTGCTTGAACACCAGAATATTAGTTAGGATTAGGCTTGCCTACATATAACAAGTCCAAATGGCATACTTCAACATGACAGAAATGTATTTAAATCTCACATACAGAAGGGTCAGATGTAGGGATTCCAGGGTTAGTATAGCAGCTTCGTAATACAACCAAAGTCCCAGACTTCTTCTATAGTTCTTCTCCACCATCCCATCTTCAAAAATGCTGTATGGTTCAACATACCAGCTGGAGCTCAAGTTATCAGCCATATTTTCAGCTACATGTACAACTTCTAAAAGGAAGAATTCCCAGGGGCACTTGAGTGGTTCAGTCAGTTAGGCATCTGCCTTCAGCTCAGATGATGATCTCAGGGTCCTGGGATAGAGCCCTGCATCTCCTTCTCCCTGCCACTCTGCCTACTTGTAAGAAGCCTGCTTCTCCTTCTCCCTGCCACTCTGCCTACTTGTATGCAGGTTCTCTCTCTCTCTCTCTCTCTCTCTCTCTCTTTCTTGCTCTCTGTCAAATAGATAAATAAAATCTTGGGGAAAAAAGGAGAATTCCTAGAAATCCCATATGGCAACTTTTGCATATGCCTCTGTATTAGTTTTGCAGGGCTACTATAACAAAGTACCACAAACTGGGTATCTTAAAACAACAGAAATTTATTTTCTCACAGTTTTGGAGGCTAGAAGTCTGAAATCAAGGTGTCAATAGGACCACGCTCCCTTTGAAATCCTGAATAGAATTCTTCCTTGCCTCTTTCTAGCTTCTGTGTGGACATCAGTTCTTTGTGTTCCCTGGCTTATATAAGCTGTGTCACTACAGTCTCTGCCTCTGTTGTCCATGGCATTCTCCCTTTATTTGTATCTTCTGATGGCATTTTCTTCCCTTTGCCTGTGTGTCTTCTCTTCTTATAAGGACATTAATCATTTGATTGAGGGGGCCTCCATCTACTCCACTATGACATCATCTTAACTTATTGTATCTGCAATTACCCTATTTCCAAATAAGATCACATTCTGAGGTGCTAGGGTTTAGGAATTCAACATATCTTTTTGAGTAACACAATTCAAGCCATAACAACCTCATTAGATAGGATTTAGTCACATGGCCACAACAATATGCAAGCATGAGGCAAAGTGCCAACATTCACTAGATATATTACTATTCCACATTAAACTGGTACTGTTACTAAGAAAGAAGAGAACAGATATTGATTCTCTGTCTCATCAAATGGTATTTGTCACTGAACACCAATATAGCATCCAGTACATTGCATGGCACATATGAGACCCTCACTAAATATTTTTTGAATGAATAAGTGAATGAGTGATCTAAAATAATGTTGATAAGAAGAATGCACATGATAATGGGACAAGTTTATAAAGTACAATAAATTAGAAAGCCCTAAAACTGGAAACTCTGAGTTTATCCAGAGAAGACATTCTTTTCAATTCTTGGAGGTATCTTAATCTAGAATGAAAAGCCTGTCAAAAATTCTGGACCTACTGGCTCACCATCTGAAATCGGTTAGAAGGCAGAGAGCTTTCTACTTACACTCTATCAGCAGTCCTTAACAACTATCAGTGGTTAGGCCTACACAACTGGGCACACACAACCTAAAAGCAAAGAATGCACACAAGAAGCCCAGGAACCAAATCCAAATTATAATGATCCATTAGTATACAACAGTGATTCTTCAAACTTTTAGTTTATTTTAATAAATAATTAAATTTGGAATGTAGAATGATCTCAGGTAGCAATATGCATTTCCAACTTCTTTTGAATATCTGAAGATTTGGTTGTTTTGAACCCAAATAAATATGTAGCAATTACTGACTGAGTCTCAGCACCAGCTATCTACCTTAGATGGGAAATACATTTCCTATGTTACCAATGGCCTCTCTTGACAAATGCATGCTTTTTCTCTGAACACTTAAGGCATTTCATTTTGTCACTCCTGGTCTACAGTCATCTAGAAAACTCAATGGAGGTGACTGCATATACATAAATGTCCTCAACTATGAAGTATTAGTTTTTACTAACAAATAATAAAATTACTGTAGCTATGGATGTGTGACAAGGAAAATTAAGCTGATTACCTCTAAATTATACAATATACTATTCAGGCTTTTTTCTCACCAGATTGGTGAAAGTAGAAAGATGTGTCTTTCTTTTCATTTCATGTTTTGGTGCCATGAACTGGTAAGTTCACCAATAAATAAAGGAAACTAATGTGTTGGTCCTAAAGAAACAACATGTGGAAATCTATATATATATATATATATATATATATATAGAGAGAGAGAGAGAGAGAGAGAGAGAGAGAGAGATAGATATAGATAGATATAGATATAGATACTTTCAATACTTTGGTAAATATATATATGACATTAAAACTTTGGAGACAGATATATATATGTGTATGTATATATACATATATAAATATATATATAAGGAATATATATATAAATATATACATAAAGATGAGAGAAATTAGATATATATCTCTCTCCACAGTTTTAATGTCATGTATATATATTTACCAAAGTATTGAAAAAATATTAATTGAACATATTGGTAAGCATTATTAATAGCACTGGACTACAGCAAGAAAAAAAACAGACACAAATCCCTGCCCTCATAGACCTTCTTGTCTAGACTTTGTGTTTAAGGAGAAAGAGGAGAGAAAAAAATAAACAAATAATTTAAAATACAATAGTCCAATTACAATTACAGATTTTAAGAAAAATACAGCAAGAAAAGGGAATAGAGAAATCTGGGCCAAAATAATTTTTAGAAAGGTACTTAGGGAGAGTGTCACTTAAGAAGGCAATACTTGAAGGAGATGAGAAAACAAGCCATGCAATATCTTAGGGAAGAACCTTCAAAGCAAAGGGTAAAACAAGGGCAAAAAACTTAAGATGATAGCAGCATGACTGGCATGTCCAAAGGAAGAAAAAGGAAGCAGAAGTGTCTGGATGAATGAGCAAGAGAGAATAATAGCTAAGGTCAGGAAAGGTGTGAAAGGGTGAATTACATAGGCCCTTCTATGTCATTTTTAGTATCTCAGCTCTATTGTGAGGGGGACAGAAGCCAGAAATAAGGTATGACCTGATCATTTTAAAGGCATTATTTTGGTTTCTGTGAGTTAGACTGTAGTAGGGAAAGGGAGGATACAGGAATATTACTTAAGGAGACTCCAGGGAAGAGAGAATGTTAGCTTGGACCAAGATAAAATGGGGATGGTGAAGAGTCCTCAGATTTGGAATATATTTAAATGCAGGATTTGCCAATGGATTGTATATGGCATGTAAGGGAAAGGAGTCAATGATGACACCATGGTTTTTTGGCCTGAGAAACTGGAGGGTAAAGTCACCCTTTACCTTTTCTGGAAGATGGAGAGGGAGGGAAAGGGGCTAGATTGGGAATTTACTTTAAGACATTTAAAGTTTCAAGTGCTTATTAGATATCCAAATGTGTTAAAAATGTCTGAGCTAAAGATTAATTTAGGGATTCTATTATATTAAAATGGTAATTAAAACAATGGCACTGGATGGTATCACCAAAGAATGTGTGCAAAAGAGTACCAAGGGTACTCTCATATTTAGAGTCTAAGAAGATATAAAAGAATAAGAAAAGGGACAACATGGAGTTAGGAGTAAAACCAGAAGTATGGTGTTCTTGGAAGCTAGAATAGAAGGTATTTCAAGGAGGAAAACTGACAACTTAGTCAAGTGCAACTAGTAAGTAAAAAAAAATTAAGACTTAGAACTGATTATTGCGTTTACCAGAGAAATGAAATTTTATGCCTTGAAAAGAGCAGTTTTAGTAGAATACTGGATAGAAGCAAAACTCTGACTCAGAAGTATTCAAGGAAGAAGCTGGACATGGAGGCAGATTTAGATGCTGATCTCAACTATTATTCTCTAAAAGATAAAAAAAGAAATAGTAAGAAACTAAAGAAGAATGGGGAGACTAGGGAGGTCTTTTTGGTTTTGATTTTGTTTTTAAGATGGGAGAAATTAGAGATATTAAAATTATTAGCATGATCTGTAGAAAGGGGAAATATTTGAATTAGGAGAGCAACAAGAGAATGTCTACACTGATATTTTGAGCAGATGAGAGGAAAATGGATCTGACACACAAGTAGATGGCTCATCTTTACTAGGAATATGGTCAGTTCATTGAAAGGAGATGGAAACCATAATATATGGGTACAGACATAAGCACATAGGTAGATGTGGTAGTGAGAGTCTATAGACATTCTTTTGATCTACATATTAAAGTGATTTAAAGAAAAGTGTATTAAAGCAAAGAAATCTGTTAAGAATGAAGATGGAGGGGTGCCTGGGTGGCTCAGTCATTAAGTGTCTGCCTTCGGCTCAGGTCATGATCCCAGGGTACTGGGATCGAGCCCCACATTGGGCTTCCTGCTCCACGGGAAGCCTGCTTCTCCCTATCCCACTCCCCTTGCTTGTGTTCCCTCTCTGGCTGTCTCTCTGTGTCAAATAATTAAATAAGATATTTTTTAAAAATGAAGATGGAATACAGGAAGTTTGGAAAAGAGGGAAAAGTAGGAAAAACAGGCCTAGCAGAGTGAGAGTGAATGAATGAGAAGAGTAGGAAGGATGGCTCAGCAGCACTGAGAGTCCACTCAACATCAGATATCATAATTTAAAGGGAGACCAGACAGCCTGGTTATGTATGTTAGTCCAACTGCAGGTACAGGGACAACACAGGTTGAGAGAAGTATTTAACCAGGTTTGGAATTTTCCAGACAAGTATGATAATGTGATATGGGTAAGCAAGTTGAGGACATATGTAAAGGAGAGTTTTAATGTCCAATAATAGAATTTAACTTGGATAAAGAAGCAGTTGTAGACATAAGAGGGTACTAAAGGAGGGTTAAAAAGTAAAAGACCCATAAATTATAACAAAGAGCTTAAAGAATTATTGAATTGGGGGTTCCAGAAAAGGTGAGACGAAAAGATATAAAGAGGTGCTTAGACAGTGTGACGCTTGAAATTAAGGTTACAAATATGTTATATCTTGGTAATGATGTCATCTATGGTCTTACTACAGGAATGAATGGTTGTGGAAGGGTGAAGAACAAGATCATTGGAGGCAAAGACGTTGAGGCCAGGTGATTATAAAAATTAACTAAATGGATATTGAAATCACTAAGAACCATAAATGAGCAATGTTGCAGAACCTGACAGTTGGCAAAGACCTAAAATCTCCTAGGAAGGAGATGGACACTGGGGTCAGTGGATGACTACAGAAAAAGTTGGGTGGGTAGTTTGTGGTATGCTTCTTTTAAAGATTTTATTTATTTATTTGAGAGAGAGAGAGAGCACAAGCAGGATGAGTGGCAAGCAGAGGGAAAGGAAGAAGTAGGCTCCTGCCTGTGCAAGGAGCCCTATGTGGGGCTCCATCCCAAGACCCTGGGATCAGACCTGAGTTGAAGGCAGAGGCTTAACTAACTGAGCCACCCAAGCGCCCCTTGTGGTATGCATTGATCACAAGATATTTAACATATATGGATTATAGGGGGGAAGGAGGGGAAAGGATCTAGAAACAGTTATAGTGAGCAAAAACATCCACCCCATTCCAAGGTCAGTGTTATAAGGAATGTGGGAAAGAAAATAACTACCACTTAAGAGGATAGGTAGGAAAATAAAAGAAGCAGGGGAAAAAGATAAAGAAAGTATTCAGAGAAGAGCTTCAAAATACAAGTGACATAACCTCTTAAATGGAACTCTTCCAAACTCTTAAATATCTATGAATTCCAGAAGGCAAGGTGAAAGTGAAGGAGAAGTGGGATGGAGACAAAGGAGAAGTGACATGAGGTTGACAGCCCAGAGGATGAAACCTGGTATTCCTATGGTGATTGACATAGACAGTGGTAAAAAACAATTTTACCTGGATTAGTCTAAAATGAGTTGGGGCCAAGAGGGGGCCTTGAAAGAGGGAGGCACTGGTTTCCAGGAGCAAATTTTAAGGGTATACCAAATAAAAAAAATCTATAATGAGCAAATGATCAGAATTTTAAATAAATAAAATTAGTGTTACTGATTTTTCCTTTGGCCACAGAATCCTATATGGCTGGCCACAGCACCATTATTTCACACTAATTCTGATTTTTTAAAAATACTGCATTCAAATAGTATTTATCTTGACCACTGAGATTTTTCTGCTATCTCTAATTTTCAGCCCATCCGCCCTCCCCAGGTCAGTTCTCCCTCGGCCTCATCCTAGTTCTGCCCTGAGGCTAGAAATAAGCAGTTGGGGAATGGCTGTGAGTGCTTTATGAATAGAGAAAAGCAGAGCATGCTGAGTCCTGGAGTTCTGTGTTCATTTCCACCAGGGATAGCAAGGTGGTTTTAGGTGGAATCCACAGGTATCCCCCCTGATTCCCAACAATTAAGGGATTGAGGCCAACAAAGGACCCACCGCATTACCACTGAAAATTCATTTATCTTCTTTAGGAATCAAAGATCTGAGACCTGGATCAGAGGACACAATATATTTGATGTGCCCTGACAAGTTAGATGCTGTCTCACTGTCTATCAAAGGCAGAGGAAAAGAGATCACTACATAATGGTCTAAATCTATGCCACTGTTTCTTACATGTGACTCACTGCCTGTTTATAAGCAGGGCCAGAAGAATTCTTTTGTTTGTTTGTTTCTTTTTTTTTCTTAGAACGAGAACACTAGAGAGAGAGAGAGCAAGCACAACTGGGGGGCAGAGGGATAAACAAGCTCCCTGCTGAGCAGGAAGCCCAAAGCAGCTCAATCCCAGGACCCCAGGTATCATGACCGACAAGAGCCGAAGGCAGACTCCCAACCAACCGAGCCACCCAGGTGCCCCCAGAAGAATTCTTAGGAAAATATGATTGTATATGTGTTCATCTCAAATGTAATTTGTCCAAAATTGGCCTCCTAATTTCTCACCCCATCCCAAACTGCTGTTCCTGCAAGTATTCCTCATCTCAGTAAATGGCAACTCCATTCTTCATGTTCCCTAGGACACACTCCACACAATGTCTGTAATGGTGACTAAGAAATAATAGCTAAACAAATGAATACAATGTATTTCATGAAAAAGGGAATGTGTTAATCTGGGAAAGAAACATGTGACTAAGATGTGAATGTTATGGTAAAAAAGCTTAAAATCAAGTAAAGTTGATAAGAAAAAGGCATAAAACCGTACTGCATTTACAGCTCCATCCCACTCCAGCAAGATGTAAGTCACTCTACACACATATATGCAATAAAACCAGGCTTAAAATTTTGAAGAAGATTGGGAGACAGTAAAATAAAGTTAAGAAAAAGTAAATGAAGCCATAAGTACACAAAAGACATACCAAAAGATCTAGAAGATTTCTCAGAGATTAGCAGCAAATGTGACTTTGAGCTTGCTGGTACCTAGTGAAAGTAAAAACACCTTCAAATGCTCATTTTACAGATCTTATAATAATTTTAAAATAGTACTTAACAATGAGTAATAACAATAAATCTTCAGAGAAAAAAAAAGACCTATACTCAATAGTGAAACCTAGGGGAACTTGTTCACATGTGTCCCCCTAGGGGAAAACGTGACTGGAATAGATCAGATTCTCAACAACATTCCTAATATACATTTAGCAATGACTTTCAGAGGTCCATTCCTAGAAAGCCCATCAATGAAGGACAATGGTTATCACCAAACTACAACTCAATGAAAGCCAAAAAATTATGCTCAAAAAACACAATGCTTCAATATTCTGAATTAAATCAAGATTGACATTTAAAGGAGCTAGGGCAGCAACTGTTTTCTCCTTAAATTTCTGAATACTGTATTAACTCTTGAGGTACACTGTGATTCAGGAAACCTAGTTTGGGAAAGATACACTGTTCTAAAGATATACATATCTACAGTATTCTCTAGATAACCTTCCACAATCAATCCTTTGATGATCATTCTCTAGATACTCTTCAGTTCCATTTTTTTCAATTTTCTCAGAACAAATCTGATAAATAATTGATAGCAAAACACTTAAGTTTATACTCTAAAAAAATATGTGGATTACCATACTCTGTGCTACTAATTTAGTACGAATACCTCCACTTGACAGCAAGCTAAAATGGGGAGAGAGTCAACAGCCTCTTAAGAGCAGTTGGAGAACATAACCAGGGCCTGTGCCTATATATTAGTCACCCCTATTTCCATGTAATAATCACTATAATAAAATATGAGGAATCAGGAGTGCCATCTTCTAGGTTAAAAGCCATCCCACAAAAAAAAAGCCTATACTAAAAGAGTCATAGAGTTCACTTCAAAAGAAATGACAGGTCTGTGGCTATAAAGGGAGGAAGTATTATAAATATAGTGATCTAATTTGGTTTTTTTTCTTTTTTAAGATTTAAAATTAATGGAATCTTAAGGCACTTACTTGGTAACAAGGCAATTCAGCAGCTGAATTAACACATAAGCTAGTCAAAAATCTCAAAGCCCAACACTTCCTAGAGTTTCAACTCACAGTTTGTCAGACAGCCAGTGACAAGCCCTACTCATCAAAAACAAAAAAAGAACACTTACTTCATTTATATCCTTATGACAGGTGAGGTGACTGTGACATAGATATTATGAATGAGGTGGGAATAGTTCATGGTCTAGTCACTGTGAAATCAATGAGGTGAGAGCAGATAAGTTAGGATTTCCCATTGTACACCTGCTCTTCCTAGACTCAAAATTAAACATTCAGCAGCATGAAGCTATCCCTCCAGCCCTTACCACCTCCTTCATCTCTCACCACCTCCTAAGATACTAGTTCAAAAATGAACAAACAAACAGCAGCTTTTTCTTCTATTCCACTTTGACCCTCTTACATATTTTCAAACTATACCATGAGGCTGGAACTGGCATTAAGCAAATAATACTACCAAAGTTTTCTGAAAATACAAGTTAAGAATGCAAGAAACATCTGAAGCAATTAACAGGCACAAATGATACTAGAAATTGATGCTCTGAGCTTATAGATTCAGGAACATGAAGACAATGTAGAATTTATTGAAATGATATTCAACCTGCCTCTTAAAAATGTTTTCTATACAACATGCCAATCAGGTATTTTAGAGTATTAGTTAGAAGTAAAATACTTAACACATAGGCCAAGTCTCATCTAATCATTCTTGGGAGTTTACCAAAATATCTTCACACTTGATGCTTTATTGAACATTGCCAGTTACTTGAGGTGACACTTAAAGGGAATTTGCAAGCATAAAGTCTCTTATCTATCTATAGCTTTTATTTCTGCCCTTAGTATCTAACTTTCACACCTGGTTTCAAGGCAGCAATTATTCCTAGACGTCTCCTCCCTGTCATTAACCTATTGTGACCTAATTCCCTTTGTTCTCATTATTCATAAATTGTGAGACCCTCTCTTCAGAAGCCTTCACTTAGAGAGATGACAGGTACTTTTTAGTAGTGTCCTTAACCATTCTGTAGGCTGGTCTCTTAAGTTTAAAAATAGTCCTGGGGCACCTGGGTGGTTCACTTAGTTAAGCATCTGCCTTCAACTCAGGTCATGATCCTGGGGTCCTGGAACTGAGTCCCACATAGGGCTCTCTGCTTGGTGGAGAGTCTGCTTCTCCCTCTCACTTTCCTTCTGTATTTTCCCCTCCCCCTCTCTCAAATAAATAAAATCTTTTAAAAAATTATAAGAAATAAAAATTGTCATAATGGAAGTAGAAAAACTTTAAAACCGTTTCTTCTTAGATTTGGTGGTGGTGGTACGCCTGGGTGGCTCAGTGGTTAAGCCTCTGCCTTCACCTCAGGTCATGGTCCCGGAATCGAGCCCCACATCGGGCTCCCCGCTTCTCCCTCTCTCACTCCCACTGCTTGTGTTCCCTCTCTAGCTGTGTTTCTCTCTGTCAAATAAATAAAATCTTAAAAAAAAAAAGAATTTGTTGTTGCTTCCTACTGCTTCTTATTTGGAAATATTAATCATGAGAAGAGCAGTAGAAATGTAAATTGTGGTGGCAGTGGGTTGTCAGAAGACGATTCAAAATCTGAATTCAGCCAGGTACCCCTAATTTAAACTATAGCCATTTTTCATATAATTAAAATGTTCATGTGGCAAAGACACAGGAATCAATCATGTGGTCTAACTTCCTTGCTTATCAAAAAGAAACAATAATAATTAAAGAATGCCTTCAAAACTTCACATGGCAGGTATTTCCAAAGTTATGAATATAAAATAATCATCTCCCTTTCGGGCAAGATTATGCTTTGCTATTGTTGTAATAAAAGCAGTGATGAATATCAGAATGAGAAAAAGCTTTCCTAATGGTTCAAGAATAGTATTCCAACAAGTCCTATCTTGCTAGGAGGAGCATAGCATATGAAAAATACATTCAAATGGAACTTAATCATCTGTGAGAACCAAAATAAAATGCTGAAGATGGTAGAGCAAAATAATTCAGACTTTTTTTTTAAGGAAGATGCTCTAATGTTAGAATTGATTATATGAGGGTACTATAGGGAGATATAAAATAGTCTTCCCAAAGCAGAAGCTTCAGGAAATGGTGCTGTAACTGTTCACAGAGATTCTTTCATCATGATAAGATGTCCATTCATGTTTCTCTAAGCAACTGAAATCCTGGGCTGAATGATGTGAAGGGCTTGATTCCTGTAGAAAGCCATGTACTCTACATGTAGAGCCAACCTGAAGAGGACAATGAAAAATAAAAGTGGAAGTACAGCTGTATCAAATACAAAGGGAAAGCAAGACAATAGCTGGAAGGCATAGGTCCACTGAGAAATGTCTTTCTTGCCTTGAAAATTGGTTTGACTGGGAACCTAGAACAAGTATAGGAAAGCCCAGACATGTGACCTCCCCCTTTCTTCCTGTAGTCTTCCTCTTTCAAAGGCATGCAGGATGGCCCATGAGGACAGTGGATTCATACAGTCTAAAGCAATTCATGCTAGGGAAAATATTCTGCTTTTTGAAGATACCTGAAAGTTTATCTTTCTCCTTCTCAACACCCTCTCTGTTCAATTTGATGCCATTCTATTCATTTTTTCCTTTGACAGGGAAGCGACATCCTCTAAGTACAGAAGACAGAGGAATTCCTTGGCCCTTTTATCCTTTTTCTGTTGAAGCCTGAGCCCTTGTTTATAAGCTTATATTTATAAGCTCAGCTCCAAAAGCTGGTTTCTTTCAGGTACTTGGCAGACTGCTTTCCTTTAATCTTTCACTTTTTTTAGAGTCACTTCAAAAGCACCAGAAAGAAACGTCAAAGGCAGTAGGAAAGAGGCTGCTATTCTACTAGCTGGACACCTTTACATTCTCTGAGAGATGCAGATGAGGATGGTTCCATGTGAACAAAACAACAGAAGAACTAGCAAACTGCTTCCTCTCAGAGTCTCCCTCCCACAATAAACTCATCACAGATGTAAATCTAAACATCAATCTCAAGTGAAGAAGATTCTTCCCTCCTTCTAGTTCCGAAATTCTGAAATGGTTTCTTCTCAAGTCAATCTACCCAGCAGACCCCAGGTCCAGTCTCGACATCAAGGCCATAAGAAGTCTTTAAGGAATGAAGCTGCAATAAGTAATTCACTTGATCTTCTAAGGTTAAGTTAAATGTTAGAACAGTTATAGTAAGGCTGTCCATATAGTCACCATGATGAGTCAGAGTTTGATATTTAGAAAGACACACTCACACTTTAGAAGATATAAAAACAAAAAACTGAAGACAGCTGATCAACCAAATTCTTGCAAACTTAGAAAGAAGACAGACAAGAACTGGAAATAACTTTGAAATGTACTATCAAAAAAAAAAAACTAACAAAAAAATGTAATAGTGATGGTGACATTATTTGCAAATCGTTGTAATGTGGTTCTATGGGCATATTACTACACTTCAAAGCAATTTCCTGATTGTACATAGAAGTAGATTAAAATATGACAAGACACAAAACTGCAATGACAACACAGTAAAAAATGCTAAAGAAAATCTAACATCGATTGCGTTGTGTAGAATTTAAGTATAGATATGTAGCTATATTTTAGTTTATTTAGTTTATACTTAAATATCTATCTTTAGTCTTTACAAATATTAGGTACATTAATTAGTTGTATTACTGAATGTAATGGACTCTTCTATCATATTTGATGTAACATGATCAGTTTCATATCTAGAGCTCCTATAATGACCAACTCTATTTCATCTATAAAACTATTTTTCATTTGAAAAAAGTAGAGGATATTTAGACCAGACCCTGAATCTCAGTTGAGAGTCCCTATATAACTTCCTGTATTATAGAAAATGGTTCCTACATCAACACCATCAAACACAAACATAATAAAATTCATGTGTGGACCCCTATAAATAGGTTATTAAGCCACAAAAATGCTCATTGAAAATTAGATTCTGTGTATGGTAAAACTGGGCCTAACAGATTATCAGGTTTCTTTTTTTTCCATCAGGGATGGCAAGATACAAGACTGAAAGTGCTGTTCTCACAATATATGGCAATAACTGACTCCACACAATCAAAAATTAGATGGGCACATTGCTGCGATGTAGCAGACACTGTCCATTACCTATTCAATTTTCCTCTCTATTCCCTTCCAACTAAACCCCAATTTGTTCACTCCCCACCAAATGGCCATGATTTTCAGGGATCTGCTTCCAACTGTAGGGAATGAAATCTGTTGATTGGTATAAACTCACTGTGGGGGATCTCATGCCTTTTCCTGGGAGGTGGGTAGTTTAGGCATGAGCATTGGGTACAATTTTGTGATTTTTCACTTTTCACAGCTTTTGGAGTCTGATTACCAGAATCCCTGGGAAACTGAAAGCCATCTGAGACCCATGAGGACAGATGATAGGAAATTAATAACAATTGAGCTTTCAGGTGAGACTTTGAAAAGAAGGTTGAATTTGAATCAGAGGTATGATACAGTCCCTAAGACAACATTTCCAGAAAAGTCTTCTTATATTTTTATAATTAATAAGGACAAAAGGAAGAAAACAGAATCGCATTCATAACAGGAGAGAAAGAGAGAGAGCCAAACAATGCCACTTCCAGCAGTTCTCGTTTTGGCTATAATTCACTTATCCATGTCTTTGGCAATTTTCTCAGTGTAAACCAGAGCTCCAGAGAAAAGTAATTTTCCAAATCTGAATTCATCTCTGTTAAGAGAGGGATAACAGGAATGTAATATTTAGAATGCTAAATCTAATGAACTAATCATGCCTCCTAAAATGCCTTATTGGGGGGATGCTAAGGCCCTGACGCAGCCCATTTGAAAGGATATCTGTGCCTAAGGGTGTGTGCTTGGAGTCCAGCATAGAAGAATGGCAGTTAGCTTGCCAATTTGTCATTTTTAGTTTTGTTGATTTCACTAAATTCTGTAATACATGTATACTGTACTGTACTCTATTGAATCTGAAAATATCTGGAAACAAGTATAAATATTTCTAAGTTGAATTTCTGCATTTGGTAAATATGTTGGAAGAAGACAGAAACAGATAATTACTTATAATGTAAGGCAAGAATTGATGACTGGTTAGTGCTATCATAAAGGTGTAAAAAATCCTACATGAAATCTACTATTTTAGCCTCATTCCTTTGGATAAGTATCTATATTACACTTAAATATGAAAAGTACAAAAAATGATAATTGTATGGGGGAGCAAATCTTAGGCATAGGAAGTGTAACCTAGAATTTTTTAAATATATAAGAGAACCTAAGGATACCAGATGCCTGAAGATAAAGAAAGAGAGAAAGAACAGCACTCAGTGAAGTAAATTAAAGAAAAAGAGGAGAAATCAAGTATCAAAGAAACTTGCTTACTATGAGTGATAATAATTCTAACCAGTATAAGTAAACATACCCTGCATTTGCATTTTTCTTGCAAAACTACCTCATACTCCATCCCTGTAATATCCATGTGGAATACTTAAGTAAGCCTTCATATATTTCTTTTAGAAGATAGTTAAAGTAGAACTAAGAGTAGGGTAAATGAGTTGTCCAATTTTAAAAGTTAGTAAGCAGTAAGAAAATTATCTGGGAAAAAAACTTGGCCTTCTATGCTCTTTTAGGTATATCTGCCCTTTCACTTCCAGTTTTACAAAAACCAGCCTGGAGTGCCATGAAACAAACATGTGAAGCATTCCAACCCTGGACACCAGAAATAGAAGCTCAGTAAACTTCCTGAAGGAAGTCAGCAGTTCTTTAAATTGTTCCCCAATGGTCTTAGGAAGCTACTATCTCCAATCACAAAGATCAATACTACTGCATATTCTCTAGGTACATAATACTTCAACAGTGCCATTAATGACAATGACAAGAGAAGCACTGCTACCAACACTGGACCAAACATCATAATTATCGACAGTGAAAATTACTAAATAAACGAGCAGTTCACAGCTTTGTAACATGGGGTGAAGATGTATCTCTGACTTCAGTGTAGTATTTTTATTTCCGTGGCTAAAAAGCAGCTACAAGAAAATGATAAGGGACATATTTGATCATTAGTTGACACTACTCAGCGGAGAATGACAGAGGAAATATGAAAATGAATAAATGTCACGCATCTTCAATAACATTTTTGAAGACGTGACCTTGTGAATCAAATACAGTTTATTCAAGGACACTGTTAGAAATGTCTACTCATTTGCTTCTGTTTTTAGTCCACAGGGAAGTTTACCTATGGGCTACACTTGCTGTTATTAACTTTTTTTAGTTTCACTTGATTTGTGTCCTTATTCTTTGCTATTATTGTGCTTTAGTATTGTGAACCTTTTGGTGTATTCTGTCAGGACTATCAACACTGTTGTATCAAGAGCACTCATAGATCATTACAGTGTGGATGCAAAGACAATATGATGAACTGACTTTTCATATTAAAGTATTTTTGTTCTTAAAGGCATAAAATATTTCTTTTAAATTCTTAAATATTATAAAGATTAAGCTCAACATAGACAGCTAGGTCAAGTAGACAACTGTCTATGTAATTTGATTTCAAGGGTTTAACTAACAATTTCCTGCTCCTTTCAGAACACTTCGTCCTTTTGCTCCACTGGTACATGAAATTTCACATTGAGAGCCTCTTTCAGCAAAAGACTTCATTATCATTCATATAACCAAAGATTTCTTAGAATAGATATTCAAATGGACACTGGCATAAACCAAGACATTGCTGAACTTATGATGTAATGTCTTTAAATTTCCTATGGAGAAGCAACATTTATTGCTGAAAGGGAAGAAAAATGTTTTGCCTAACTAGAAGAAAAATTAGTCAAAATTTGCATTTTTTAATTTACTAAATCTTATGTCAAATAACCGACACCATATTCAGAAAACTCTCTTTGGCTACCTTCCTCAAAAGATGCTATGGATATGGCATATACTCAAATGTCCCAAAGATAGTCAGGTATATTAATTAAATCATTTACACAGGACAGGAACATGAGGTTGCTCTTACAGAGAAGTGAATTAGAAATGAGTTTTTGGTTTTGGTCACCGTTGTTTTGTTTAAAATTTTCTTTTGAGATAATTTTATACTTACAGAAGAGTTAAAAAAAAAAAGTACACCAGTTCTCATATATGCTTTACCCAATCCCTCCTATGTTAACATTGTGTAACCACTGAACATTAATCAAAACTAAGAAATTAACTTTGATACATTAGCATATAACTAAAATACAGAATGTATTCAGATTTCACCAGTTTTTTCATCCATGTCCTTTTTCTGTTCTAAGATCTAATCAAGGTTCCCATATTGCACTTAGTTGTTAGGTCTCCTAAGTCTCCTGCAATCTGACAATCTGTCCTTGTTTTTCATGATCTTGACACTTTTGAAGTAAACCTGTCATATATTTTGTAGAATTTCTTTCAATTTCATAACAAAATTGAGATTATACATTATTAAAAAGGATACCATAGGGTGAGATGACTTCTTCAAGGGGTACATGATGTTAATACATATTACTAATAATATTAACATCAATCATTTAGTTTAAAGTGGTGTCTACCAGGATTCTCCACTGTAAAGTTAATATTTTTTGCTCTGAAATTTATAAATATTTGGGGGGAATTACTTTGAGAGTACCTAGATATCTTGTCTCTGCTTAAAATTTTCCTCACTTATTTTGGCATTAAGGAGACTTGAGTGTAGTAATCACTACTGTGATGTTCAATGATGTTCTGTTTTTGTCATTTGTCTTCATTTATAAGTTGTAATTATTCTGTAATTCTTCTCTTCCATTCTTTATTTCTATCAG
The DNA here is from genome assembly GCA_004023965.1 of Spilogale gracilis. Lineage (NCBI taxonomy): Eukaryota > Metazoa > Chordata > Mammalia > Carnivora > Mephitidae > Spilogale > Spilogale gracilis. The sequence continues at coordinate 42,909 of PITA01010814.1, read as the reverse complement.
TGTGGACTCATGAATATATATTTAATTCTCTCTAGCTTATAATCCAATGCTATTGTTGTTGTTGTTTTTATTGCTCAGTTGAGCACAATCTTAAATTTTAGGAAGGTTAATTTATTTTTTTATTTTTCTTTTTAGTTAGTGCTTTTTGTGTGGTCTCTAAGAAATATTTACCAAGCCCGGGATTGTGAAGATATTCCTCCAGGTTTTCTTCTAGAAGTATCATTGTTTTAACTTAAGTAGTTTAATCTATCATTCAACTCAAGTCAGTTTTTCTGTATGACATTAGATAAGGATGGAGAGTCTTCCTCCCCTTCCTCCATCCAACTGCTCCAGCAGCATTTGCTGAAAAGACTATCTGTTCTCTCATCCAATTGCTTTACTTTGGTCAAAGTCGTTTGCCCTACTTGTGGGAATATTTATGGTTTCCCAGTTGTGTATTTTGATCTACTTGTCTGTGCTATCACTAATGTCACACTATCTTAATTATATATCTTTATAGGAAGTTTTGAAATAAAAGTAAATCTCCCAATTTACTATTTTCTTTCAAGATAATTTAGTCACTTTAGGTCCTCTTCTGCAACACAGATTTTAGAACCAGTTCATAATTTTTTTATCAAAACAAACAAAACACCTTACTGCAACCTTACTGGGTTTTTGTTGAATTTTTACACCAATCTGGGGAGATTAACTCTTTAACAATATTAAGTCTTTCAATCCATGATTTTGATATATATTTCTCATTTAGAGTTTTAATCTATCAGAAATGTTTTTCAGTTTCAGTATAAAAGTCCAAAGTAACTGTCATTAGATTATTCAAGCATCACAGGCTATTGTAAGTATTTTAAATTTTTATTCCTCAATTATAGCTTGAAATTTTAAAGAAAATAATTGATAGAGATCCCTATTATATATTGCATGTAGCTGCCCAGTTTTCCCAGCACCATTTGTTAAGACTGCCTTTTATCCATTCTATATTCATGCCTCTTTGTCATTGATTAATTGACCATATAAGCACAGGTTTGGTTCTGGACTTCTAATCTGTTCCACTGATCTGTGTGTCTACTTTTGTGCTAGTATCATACTATTTTGATTACTACAGCTTATAGTGTACCTTGAAATCTAGGATTGTGATACCTCCAGCTTTGTTCTTTCTCAAGATTACTTTGGCTATTTGGGTTCTTTAGTGGTTCCATACAAATTTTTTCCCTTTAGTTTGACAATTTTGGTTAAAGAATTTTAGAAAATTTGATGTTAGATTCAGACCTATTTAACAATAATATAAATTCTTGATTGACAGTTTTATCTGATACTAATATAGTAACATCAACATTCTTATGCTTAGTGTCTACAAGGAATGTTTATATTTCTGTCCTTTAACTTACAGAATTGCCTGTGTCTTGGTGTCTGTTCTTAAAATATGTCTTATGATCACCATACAGATCATGTTTTTAAGTACTGCCTAATAATCTCTGCCTTTTAATTGTATTCTTTAATCTGTGTACATCTAATGTAATTAGAGCTATGAATAGTTAAGTCTATGATACTGGTGTTTTTGATGTGTCCCGTAGCTCTTTGTTCCATTGTTCTTCCTTCCCTTTCTGGGGGGTCAGTAGGATGCATTAAATTAAGTATTTTTTAAAATTCTATGTATGTCCTCTATTGGCAGTTTAGGTATGCTTTTTGTTTTACTTTCAGTGTTTACTAGATAGATTACAATACGCATTTTTTAAAAGATTTTATTTATTTGACAGAGAAATGCAGATAGAGAGGGAACACAAGCAGGGGGAGTGAAAGAGGGAGAAGCGGGATTCCCGCAGAGCAGGGAGCTCAATGCGGGGCTCAAACCCAGGACTCCGGGATCATGACCTGAGCCAAAGGCAGACACTTAATGACTGAGCCACCCAGGTGCTCCTACAATATGCATTTTTAATCTTCAAAAAGCATGTCTTTTCATATACATGAATAGCTTGTTTTTGTATATAATGTTCCCTTTTCCTGACATGATTTCTCCACAGATATCTTTAAGATTCTCTTCCTCACGTCTTTCAGGTCAATGCTTAAATGTTTTTTTTCATCAGTAAAGCCTTCCATACACTCTATATAAAATTGTAACCTGTCTATCCATCCCTTATCTTATTTTCTTTATAACATTTTTACATTTAAGAAAATTTTATTAACTAAGATAATAAATAGGACTGAAAGCTTAAGGGTGGGTGTTAGTATTTTCAGTTAGAGTTTATTCAGATGAGTAATTACAAGTCAAAATGAATACTGATACTTTATTACATTTCTGAAAACTATTTCAAAATTATTACAATGCTGTTTTGCCTTTTAAACTTACTACTTTTTTGGAAGTTAACTAATCCTTTCAACATTCAAAACTCTTCAATTCTCTGTAACATCTCTCACTCTTCACATTTTCACCCCAAATTAACTTCTCTGGAATGTTCTCCTCATCTCTCATGTCTGCATTCAGACTCATCCTATACACTTCTAGAACACCTTTTTCTAAGAATATTTATCCCACTTTATTTCAATTACCAGTTTGTCTCCCAGAATCGTGCATAATCCCTGACACATGGCAAACACTCAATATATATTTGTGGAAGGAAAGAAAAGGGTGGGAAAAAGGAATAATGAGAGACAGGAAGAGAAGGAGGATGATGCACCCCTTTCCCTACTTCTCGTCAATGCTCCCTCAATGCCCTGCATTTTTTTTACCTCACAAAATATCCACACTTCTATAGTAAAATATATTAAAATAGAAGCCCTTTTTCAATAGGTTAGATCCCATATAATTTAAGCTTCACATTTAAGCTTAAGAGAAGGAATCATTCTTTCTGGCTGTCAGGTTATGCTTGAGCAAACTCTTATTGGCTTACTAAGGTTTAATACACACAGAGTGAATTTTCAGAATATGAGATTCTGTTACTTTTGTATGTTTCATATAGTCCTAAGTACAATATGCACTATTATGAAATATTAAATCAAATGTCACTGTTTCTTAACTTAACATGTTCCATCTTGTTGCTTAGTTACTTTGTTCTACAAAATTTCAAATTCACACTTGCCACTTGAAGCAGAAATTTTAAGGAGAGAAAAGCTTTGAGGATAATGACTCCATTCTGCAGTCTCTCCAAATTTTCCAGAAGATTCTTCAAAATATTTTTATGTCCAAAAACAGAATGACTCTTCCTAGGTACAACAATCTACCTTTCTTCCCATCAATTCCCTTCTGTTTCTCCCATCCTTTGTTTCAGGGCCATTTATTTAACTTTCTTTAAATACATCATAATCACAGATGCCCTTGCTTCTGCCATGCCCAGGTCCTGGATTTCCCATCCACTTTTAAGATTTTCTTTTTATTTATTTGACAGAGAGAAACACAGCCAGAGAGGGAACATAAGCAGCAGGAGTGAGAGAGGGGGAAGCAAGCTTCCAGCAGAGCAGGCAGCCCGATGTGGGGCTCGATCCTGGAAGTCTGGGATCATGACCTGAGCTGAAGGCAGAGGCTTATCTACTGGCCAACCAGGTGCCCCTCTTATCCTCTTTTACTTCTTTATCCCAACCTTCCACATAAGAATCAATCATCATCTGTGTTCCCAAAGCCTCTACTACATTGTTCATATCTACAGTATGTTATTTGGTACAAACATAATTAGACCTAGTAAAAAAGGAAACTTGTCCTCCCTGTGGCATCTTTCAAGAGGTACACTATCTTTGTATCTTTGTTAAGACATAAATTAATACACAAGTTCTTTCCAGATACAAAGGGAAACCTTAGGAGACCTGAGTATGAGCAGAACCATTCCATAATCTTTTCTACAGAAGAAAAATAATGTGCTGGTTTCTCCTCTGGGATACAAAGGAGGACAGCAAAAGAAAGGTGAAATGGTGATGGACAATGAGGTCCCCGTGATTTAAAAGATGATCCCACCCATATTCTGCTGAATACCGGTAAAGGAATAAATAAACTCAATGATTGCATGCCAGAAGATTTTGTGAGAAACTGGTGAAAGCTGAAATTTTGCACTCATTTGCAGGGGTGACATTGTGACTAAAAGGACAGGTGCAGACAGGTGACATCCAAGAGAAAGATATAAAAATAAAAGTAATTAGGTTTGGGGAATTGGCAGCAAGTTTATAAAAATCTCTTATCTCTGTAGTCACTCAGGCTTCATTTTAGACTCTATGTCTTAGATCCTGTGATCTAGCATGATTTGGCCACCTATATGTAATCATCTACTCTTGAACATAATCAGGGTTGTAGATGTTCCTGCCTTGACTCAAATCTATTGAAAGAATTAAATAAGGACATATAGCATCACCAGGCACAAGTCCTGATTGTTTTTGGAATATACCTCAAAGTCAAAGCAAAGTCTTGGAAACTACTATTACACTGTTGAATGGGGTCAAATGAAAAGCTAAGTACACAAAAAGTTGGGTATGAACTTATTAGACTCAGCAATTTTAAGAAACTTCCACTTGAGCCAGCCGACTAGAGGTTGTTTTTAACCCAGCTTAATTGACACACCATGCTTTAAGAAATTGAAGGAATCTTTCCTAGAAGGGAAAAAAGAAGATCTGTTGCACATATATTTAAGCTGTGTTTCTTTCTCCTATTTCACCCACTGAAAGAGGAATCTCCAATCTGAACTGCTATTATATTAGTGTCTATCTGGCAAGTATTGGAATATCTAAACAAGGCTACAATCTACTGGAAACAAGAGACTTTAATGGAGCGTATATTTAGGATTTGCAGAGAAGGATCTGGAGACAAGAAGAAAGTATGCTCCTGAAATGCTGTAGTACAGCTACAGGTCTTGAGAGTAGAGAAATTAACTATTAGAAAATTGGGGGGAAGAAAGGAAAGGAAAGGAAAGGAAAGGAAAGGAAAGGAAAGGAAAGGAAAGGAAAGGAAAGGGGAAAGGGGAAAGGGGAAAGGGAAAGGAAAGGAAGAGAGGGAGGGAGGGAGGGAGGGAAGGAAGGAAGAAAGAAAAAAAGAAAAGAAAAGAAAAGAAAAGAGAAGAGAAGAGAAGAGAAAAGAAAAGAAAAGAAAAGAAAAGAAAAGAAAAGAAAAGAAAAAAAAAAAAAATTAGTTAGGAAGATATAACATATGGTCCCAAAGCCACCAGTAAAACTACCCTGCAAATACAATAGCATATGGGTATTTAAGAAATACAATGGGTATTTAATAAAGTGGAGAAATTTTAGAAAGCAATTCAAATATCTGACCCTAAACAGGCAGGGAAGGGGTAGAAATATTTTAAGAGATATGAGACATTTTCAATAAATCATTCAGCAATGTGCTTGAAAGTTGTTTTCAAAAATCAGACCCAGGGAGCAATTTATAGCAATGCTTTACTAGAAAAAAACTTCAACAGCATAAGCAGATTCAGAGCCCCCAAATTCTCATTATTAGTGAACCTAATTCAGAAAAAAAGGGAGTGATGTGACATCAGCTGCTGTTTGGGATCAAGAATAAATAGACTTTCACACTGAAAATGAGTGGAGAATCTGAACTGAAGTAAATATGATGCAGACCCAAAATTCAAACACAGGTGCTAAGAAGTCAGATGGAACTGGCTCCCCACCTTTATTAAGAAGGTACGACAGCCATGCATGCTGTTGAACAAGTATTTCTTCTTTTCGCTTTCTAATATATTGGGGTACCACATTTCTCCATTCCTTGTGAATTTAGGCATAGCCACCCAACTTGCTTTAGTCAGTCAAATGTCAGCAGAAGTGATCAGTCATTTTTTAAGACAAAAACAAAGTCAGTACACAAGTTATTACATCCCTTCCCATGGCTGCAGTGATTAAGGAAACACATGTCAAAATGGAGTCTCTATTAGCCTAGTCCTTGATTGTCCCCAGTGAACATGTATATAAATATGATGAAGAATAAACCTGTACTGTTGTAAGCTCTGGTGGACACACTCTAAGGTGATGCCCAATACTGCTCATCTCCTATTGTTCATGCTTTCTTGAAATCCCCTACTTTTTAGTGGGGGTGGGACTTGCTTCAAACCAATAGAATATGGCAAAAGGGATAGGAGGTCACTTCTGTGATGATAGAACAATACATCTAAAAATGTCTTACTGCAAACAAACCAGGGACTCCCCTCAATGCCCCTGAAGTAAGCTACTATGAAACAAGGACCTGTGTTGGAGAAGCCCAGTGGCAGGGAATGGTGTGCAATCTCCAGTAGAGAAAGGTAGCCTCAAGCATGAAACTGAAGCCTCCATCCTACAGCCAAAATGAGGTACAGTCTGCCAACAAAATGAAAGAGCTTAGAAGTGAATCTTTTCTGGTCAAGCCTCTGGCGGAACCACAGGCCCAGCTAACATCTTAGTTGCAACTTGCTGAGACTTCCATGCAGAGAATCTAGAACCTCAACCGCTGACATGCAGAAACTGTGAGATAATTAATGTCTTTTAAACCACCAAGTTTATGGTCATTTGTTATACAGCAGTAGAAAACTTACACAGAAGCCATTGTGTTTTAGAAGTTGTTTCTTATAGCAGCATAACCTATCCTATTCCTTCCAACAGAAGAATCCCAAATAAGCTCAAGATTTATGTTCAAGAGTATGCCTACAAACTTCTTAACAGTATAGGTGGCCCTAGGCCATATTAAGCTCCTAGATCCACTGGTTTTGCTTATCTAAGTATCTACTGTGTGGTATTATATTTGCAGTGGAACTGGGAGAAATACTTAACCAGTTGACTTGGATTGCAGTGATCACTGAGTCTCTTAAACCAGTAACCATGAAGTGAAGTCTATTTTTTGTACCCAGAACTTCCAAAGAAAACTGATTTTTTGGGATTATGTCACATATTTATTTGTATCACTCTATAACCTCTGGAACACTATCATATATCTCCAGATTTATATGCATCCTGGTCGAAATGTGATTATCTTATTTTGCACTATATATTTCCAGCTATATGAATTAGTTATAAGATGAATGCATGTTAATGCTGACAATAGTGGATGCAGTCTACAATCATAACATTTAATGCATTTTTACGACAGTAAGTCTGCTATATGGCATTTATGCTAAATGTTCGTAGAGGCTCAACAACTTAGCATTTCATTATTATTTGTGTCTCATGTGTCATAACTTCTCTCTTATGTCATTTTCAGAGTGTACTATCAGCTACATGTAAGTAGTTTCTTCTAAGTATCTCCCTAATATTAAACTCTGAGAACCTTCAGGAAAGGGCCATATTTCATTTTGATTCCTACATTCAAAGCTTAGCATGTTGAATGGCAGTTAGTTCTTGGCTACTGGAATGGAATGGAATGGAATGGAATGGAATGGAATGGAATGCAATGCAATGCAATGCAATGCAATGCAATGCAATGCAATGCAATGGAAAAGGAAAGGAAAAGGAAAAGGAAAAGGAAAAGAAAGGAATGGAATGGAATGGAATGGAATGGGATAGAATGGAAGTGAATGGAAGGCCCTGGTCTTGGTTATTTGGTTGTTGTACATCAACCAAATTACTGGCGAAACTGTATTTCCAGCACATGATCTGTGGTAGGGTTAGAGTAAGACATGGCATGTGAGTATAGTTCTAACAGGTCTACAAGAATTGGCTCAACCACTTTGTATTGAAATTTGAAGGCTGTTATCCCAGCCCATAAATATACTTTTCTGAATACTATCAATACATCCACTTTGAAAGACTCAGAAGTTATGTTTATGTTTTATCATACTGTTCCTCTATTGTTATTGAAAAGGTGACAACACACTCAAGTTAGAACAATCAGATTTTGTCCCTAGAAAATTTGGAATTAGGAATCACTGAAACAGTCTCTGTTAGTCATTTGAACTGAGGAACAATTAACTGAGGAGCTGCACGGGTGGCCATATGCACATAGAAGAGAAAACGTCAGTGCAGAGAGAACAGAGAAGTCAAAAGACAGTGCAAAAATAAGAGACCAGGTAGGGGAAATGGGAGAGATCAAGGGAGAAACTAACAGACTGACTTGGTGACTGAAGAATCCTCACTTCCATCCTCACATTTACAGTAATTAAAGTCTTCTTTTACACTTTTGGCAAATTATGCTTTTCTTTACTTTGAAGCATGAAATTTATGAAATGTATTTCTAGTAGGTCACTGCCTTCTCCAAGGCCTGGAAGGAATTTAAGCAGTCCATGAACTTAGATGAAAAAAAATAAAGAAAAGATATCTTTAGTCTTACCAATCTCTAAGTGAAATAAAACTTTTCTTCAACTATGGATGTAAGAAAATAAACAGTAACATAAAACAATAATTGTAACTTTGTCATCAATAGAAATCAATAGCATTTCTGTACCCATTAGAGTTGTCTCAGAAATCTTTATAAACTATGTATGTTGATCACAGCTTCAAAATGATGATAGTTACTAGACTCATTACTGGATAGTATTATTTAATGCATTAATAAGAAAGCACATAATTACTGTATCACAAATTTGTTTTTTAATACTTTGCTAATTGCATTTCCATATAATTGGCTTCCACTGCAATCCTATATATCTTATTATATGAATTTTAAAACATTATTCTGAAAAAGGGATACACAGGAATCACCAGATTTCCAAATGGGGTTAGGGTATATAAAATATTAAGAGACCTGAGGTGCCTGGGTGACTTAGTCAGTTAAGCACCCACCTCTTGATTTTGGCTCAGGGTCATGGGATCAAGCCCCATGTTGTGCTTCCCTCTCAGTGGGGAGTTTGCTTGAGATTCTCTCTCTCTCTGCCTCTCCCTCTTCTCTCTCTCTAATAAACAAATCTTTAAAAAAATAAATTAAGAGACCAAAGACAGACCAGAATTAAGGGATTTGATTACCACAGACCAAAATAATCAAATCCATGGCAACAAGAACCAGATCCTTATACCTCTGAGAATTACTCTATTTCCAAAACCCAGATTTGGACGTTTTACACCTCCTGAATTATAAATTTGACTATATCTTTAAAAGACCTTAGTGAAAAATATGAAATAATTTTGTTTCTGCTGTAGCTAAAGTCTTTATATGTTATGGCTGATGAAACATTAAGTGGTATTATCATGCTGAGTCAAATCACTCAAGTTGACTACCAGTTTAGGAACATAAATACAAGTTGTATTTTATTTGGAAAGAATAATGAAAAAATTGAACCCCATCACTCCTATCATTTCAATTGTTTTTCTCTTATAATGTTCCAATCCTCTTTCAGTAACTTAACTTGAGATAATACATATATTTTTTCTAATGATGATTTTATTTTAAGATTTTATTTATTTATTTGACAGAGACACAGTGAGAGAAGGAACACAAGCAGGGGAAGTGAGAGAGGGAGAAGCAGACTTCCTGCCAAGCAGGGAGCCTGATGCAGGGCTCTATCCCAGGTCTCTGGGATCATAAGCTGAGCCAACAGCAGACACTTAATGACTGAGCCACCCAGGTGCCCCTTTAGTGATGATTTTAAATAAGCATTCTGTCGGCATCCAGTTATTACCTAAACTAATTTGAGAAAAGGAGTCTGTGGCTGGAATTACAAATGAGTGGGTTTGCAACTTAAGGCACTTAGGAAGTGAAGGACCATTGACAGTAATTACTTCTTTTCCCCTTGAGGGCCCCTAAGATGGAAAGTATTGCATTTTCCTACTGAAGAAATTCAGTGTTTGACAGACCATGTACAATTACAAAATTAGCTAAATGATAACTTATTAACATGAGAAGCATGCATGTTCATCAGTAGATATTTTTAAAATAAACTTCTACTCTAATTTCAAAAGAACATGTCAAATGAGACCTATCAAAAACTTTGTTTTATTTCCTTTTTCTTCATTTGCGTCGTCTCCCACTCCTGATCAATTTTGGAATCTTAAGAGATTTCGGTATATATAGAGAAAACTACTTACTATGAGGTCTCTGAATTTTCCCACAGTTGCAAATTAATCTATGATATTGTTCTAAAAATATTAAAAATCATTATCAACAACTACAACAGAAACCAGGCCAGACAAATTAAGGCCACCTCTGAGGGCTTCCTTAACATAAAAAAATACACACACACAGTGATTCTTCACTATTTGAGGGCAAATGAACACTATTTACAGAAAGAATAGCAGATGGATGTATAGTATGTTTTCAATATCCTTAAGGACCCATTTTATAAAAAGACTTATTTTAAGCCATTGTGCTTAATCTATAAAATTCCATAGTAAATTTTAGTCTCCTAAAAAATAAGAATAAATAAAAGTACCTTATGAAGAGAACAGCTGTATATTGTAACACTCAGACAATAGCTAACTAAAAAATGAAAAATCTTGCTTCTAATAATTTCATAATGCCATAGTTAATGGAGGTGTTTAAAGGTGCTTAATGGCAAGGCAGAACTTGAGTTCAAATTCCAAATCTGCTGCTTTCCACCTGCAGGTCCTAGGGAAAATGACTGAATAAGCCTCAGATAATTCACGTGTAAAAGGAAGAATATAACAATTCTCCCTCAGGAATATTTTGAGGATTTCATGAAATAATAAAAGTGCCTAGTAAAGTGCCTGACATATAACAGATGCTCAGTAAACTTTAGCATGCTGCCCACTTCTGCTGTTTCTGTATCCCTACTGACCATCAGGCTAAGCACATGTACAAGAGTCAAATGGATGCTGATTTCAGGTTAAGATGGAATTACGGAAAAGAAGGAAACATAAACCTAAAGTGACTGCATTTGAAATAAAACTAAACCTTAATAAAGAAAGAGCAACAAAGTGATACATCTCAGATGGGCAATAAAATAACTCAAGCTTAGGTATTTTTAATTCTTGTGAGTTTGACTCTCTGAGGCCCTTTCTTAGTTTCTTCTTCCTCAGGAACCTCCTCAGCATTCCCCATTGCCTTGCAGGAAATCTTTGCCTTATATTTTGATTATTTATTTTGATGTTATATATTTAAATTAGGCTTATTATATTTTCAATGATTTAAAGGAAGTGGACATACAGTAGTAGTACTTAATAATATTATTAAATGCTTCTGTCTTATACTAAAATTTAGGTAATAAGCCCTAGAAGATAAGAGTTTCCCAAACCCAAGTGACTGGCTTGTTTAAGCAACAATAAGTGAGAAGGGAAGGAAAATTAAAAAAGAACAAAAAAGGAGAGAAGAAAGGAGGGAAAACGGGGGAAAAAAGGTAAATAAATATATACTTTTAAAAAAACGCTAATTTTAATTTGGTGAGTAGTGAATGGCTTCTTGGAAACCCAGACTTAGGATGTTTCTGTAACCCAAAAGTCCAGCAAGGCATGGACCATTTGCAAGAATATAAGAAAATACATTGCCTTCCCATCTGCTTCTTCCTCCATAACCCTATATATCTCTTTGTTGTTGCACTTCCAGAAATGTAAATTGGACCTGGTAGATTTTCAGAAAAAGAAAACTAAAGCAATCATAAGAATTCAGAGTAGGAATGGAGCTAGGGAAGACAGCCAGCAATTCAAGAAGGAACTGAAAGCATAAAACTCTTCAACCTGGAAAGTCAAAACCACAGGATGCTAATCACGTTAAAATCCTTAAAATACAAAATGATTGATATGACTAAAATGAGCATACACTTGACTTTCAAAATCTGAAAGACTAAGGTCAAGTCACCTTTAAAAGAGATGCTTTTCAGAACAACAAGGTAAACTTAGGACCAAAAAAAAAAAAAAATACTTCTTTGTACCAGGGAAAATAACCTTATGAAACTCTTAATCCCCAAGAGGCAGGTACTAACAGCAAATATAAATGAGTTTTGAAGGAGATTGGCTGAATTTATACACCACAGTGCCACCAAGGGAGATTACGAAGAGCTGACGCATGCTCTACCTCAACTCTAAGGTTGAGGTCAGGATGAAAAATTACAACCACTCGCGGTTCATCCCCTAGGGCTATTGTTTGCACAGATTTGGTGGTTAGATGCAACATTAATCTTGACCGGTCATGTTTTTTTCTAAATTTCTGAGCTTTATCCTCCTAATTTAAAATTTATAAAGTCATGAAATAAGTTGGAAGGACACTTACAGCTCATCTAGTTTAACCCATCCGTAGTTAAGCTTGAGTCTCAGAGAGTCATGGTGACTTACCATGAGTAAGACTTACCAAGAGTCAGAAATAAAATCAGTTCTTCTCTAAAGTTTGCAGATAATAGCATTAACTTTCTTCTCTCCTTATGGCAACTGAAAATAAAATTATAGAACAGAACAGAATTAATCGAGATGTACCCAGAGCAGGGATCACTGTGGTTCTCTTTCCTCAATCAGGAAATTAAGTTCATAGAGATATTCTATTTACCTCTTCTATCCAACTCTTTCATCATGTGTCTTGAAATCCATATAAATTTAGTTCCTTTTTTTATATTAGCAAATTTAGTTTCTGTACTAACTTCTCTAGTTCTCAGTCAGTTTTGAAGCCTGAAATCTCTGACAGAGACTTTTTCTGCTAGAGGAACTTCAAATTATGGAAATTGACATCATCTTTCTTACTGAATTTTGAAACTCAACCTGGTAGAGATCTCTACAAAAAGTAAACGGTATGACTATCAGGGTTTTATATGTGTAGTTGCATCTAAAACCACTCACCTTGCACTAAATCACAGTAAACATTCCTCCCAAGTTAACCCAAGAAAGTGGAACCACTCAGTCAGAGCTGATAAGCATGTTCCCTCTTCATTAATGTGTGTACACATATCTTTAGCCATTCTACAGAGAATTACACCATTTGACAATGCATTTGCAGACTCACTGAAGTAGATATCTCAGATATTCACTGAAAACAATTAAGAACTATTATTTACACATAAAATGTTAAGATGTATATGGCATTATCTCACTGCAAGAATATTGCAATTTTATTTGACTGATATTCAGAGAAATAAAACCACAAGAAAAATTAACCAGTAAGGATCTGGTTAAGTTCCAGTCACCAAAAGGTCACTCATGGAACTCTATGTCTGTTACCAGAATTTAGGAGACAAAAGGATATGTGAAGTATAAGCAATATAGATTCATTGAAGATATAAATTACACATAATTATACCTAGCATATAAATGTCCATGAGTAGAAATGAATATGAGATTATGCAAAAAGAAAAAATCTTGTTATTCTTAGATGATGAATGCAATCTATTTAGGATGTGAACTTTGCCTAAGGCTTCACTTGCTCTGAGGCACTTCTGAGTAAACCATAACTTGGTTATAGCATGGGAATGTAAAGTGACTGACTCACACAGAGGACTGCTATTGAAACTGTCCAATGTTAAAACCAGGTTACTGAAATTCTCTCCATATCAGCCAGTTGTGTCTTCTCTATACTCTGAAAAATTATAGCACTTCATGTTTTATAATTAATGATTATGTTTTTCTTGAATTTTCATTAGATTATAACCTATTCAAAGAAAACAATATCGTAATCTTGTAAAATACTTTTAAACTTGGGGCACCTGAGTGGCTCAGTCAGTTAAGCATCCGCCTTCAGCTCAGGTCATGATCCCAGGGTCCTGGGATTGAGCCCCACCCACATCGGGCTCCCTGCTCGACAGGGAGTCTGCTTCTCCCTCTGCCTGCTGCTCCCCGTGCTGGTGCTCTCTCTCTCACTCTCATTCTATCTCAAATAAATAAATAAATAAAATTTAAAAAAATAAAATCCCCCTAAATAAATAAATAAATAAACAAATATTTTTTCTTTTTTTTTAAGATTTTATTTATTTGACAGAGAGAAACACAGCCAGAGAGGGAACACAAGCAGGGGAGTGAGAGAGGGAGAAGCAGGCTTCCCGCCGAGCAGGGAACCCGATGTGGGACTCGATCCCGGGTCTCCAGGATCATGACCTGAGCTGAAGGCAGTTGCTTAACCAACTGAGCCACCCAGGCGCCCCATAAATAAAATATTTTTTAACTAATTGTGTCCACATAGTACCTGACCTGGACCATTAATATACTAAGCAATCACAGATTATAAAAGGCAATCAAATGGAGTAGGCAAGGAAATAGGGGGTAATTTTTCAAAGTACACATATATTCACAATCTGACCATTAGAGTTCTTATGGAATTTTGGCAATTGATAAGAAAGTTATTTCCATGTATACTAAATCTTCTGTGGATGACATTTTGGAACAAACAGAACTTTTACACAGCAAAAAAATATCTAGATCTTCTTTAAAAAGAAATTCACAGCCTTTCTGGCCATGAGGGAGCAATGATGTCAGAATAATTCTACTATAAACCATTAAAACAGTAGACAGAATATATGAAATTACTCTTTTAGTCACTAGAAAACAGCACAGAGCTATGGTCACTGAAAATAAGAGTCATTGCTCTCTGCCTACATGCAATTTTAGGATTGGACAACAGAGAAAGGAAATTCAAACAGAGACTGCCATCTTTCTTAGCACAGGAGGCAGAGACCAAAGTTCAATGAGGCCAAGAAAACTCAAATGGGAGGGGGGAGAATTAGAGAATACCAGAGAGGAGAAAGCTATGAAGAGAAAGAGGTCCAGATATGCACTGCATTCCTCTTGAATCTTTAGCTGAATATGAATATGCACAAATGTACGGTGGGCCAGGCAAAGAACAACTTTCAGGGAAAGAAAACTCATTGGTAATCTGTAGGCAAGTAATTCTTGGTGCTCAATAGGGCAAGAAATAATTTGTGTTCCCAGCAGACAAAATAGAAAGACCTTGTTGTTAATATACAGGGTATTCAGTAAATGTCACAAAAGAATCATGCTTTAGTAATAAAGCCAGAATTGAGGCTACCCTGTACCTGTTCCAAGCCCTTGGTTGAGAACAAATCACAAAAACATCAAAATAACCTGTAAGTAACTTTACTACCTGCCAGGACATTCCCCATATATATTTAACAAGTCCAATACTCAAAAAAAAAAAAAAGGTAAAATCATAATGCCCAACAGCAAATTAAAATCACTAGACATGTGAAAAAGCAGAAAATGCAACCTATAACCAGGAGAAGAATCAAGTAACAGAAGCAGACACAGAAATGAGAATGACAATGGAATTTGCAGAAAAGGATGCTAAAATCATTATTATTGATGTTTTTATTATGCTCAAATATTTAAAGAAAAACATAATGAGAAATAGAAAATATAAGAAAAGTATCAAATGGAACTTCTAGAGATGAAATATCTGAAATAAAACTATCACTGGGAAGAATTAATACCAGATTAGACACTCAGAAAGAAAGAGCAGTGAACCTGAAGACATAACAAAAACTACCCAAACTAACAGTAAGAGAAAGAAAGAGAGACTGGAAAAAAAAAGAATAAGAGTCTCAGTGACATGTGTTTAACTGCAAGACATGTAAACAAAATGTGACTGGAGTATCAGAAAAAGGGAAAGAAGAGGGAGATAGAAAAACATTTAAAGAAATTAAAATTCAGAAATTATCCAAAAGTTTCCCAAATTAAGTGAAAACAATAAACCCACAGATTCAAGATCAATAAATACCAAATGAACACAGAAAAAACTATACACATATATTAAAGTCAAATTACTGAAAACTGGCAATAAAGAGAAGAGGCATAGAAAAAAGATTACCACAACACATCAAACTCAGTGATCCAGGGCTGATGAAATGAAAGGGGGGAAAAAAGTGTCAAATTAGGGGCATCTGGGTGGCTCAGTCCTTAAGCGTCTGCCTTCAGCTCAGGTCATGATCTCGGAGTCCCCGGGATCAAGCCCCTTATCGGGTTCCCTGCTTGGCGGGAAACCTGCTTCTCCCTCTCTCACTCCCCCTGCTTGTGTTCTCTCTACTGTGTTTCTCTCTGTCAAATAAATAAATAAAATCTTTTTTTAAAAAAAGTGTCAAATTAGTACACAGTGAAAATATGCCACAAAAATTAAGCAATGAAGACTTTTCAAGCAAACAAATCTGAAAAAATGTTTGCCAGCAAGTGTTCACTAAAAGAAATGTTGATGAAAATTTTTCTAATACAATGAAATGATACCAGATGAAAAATAAGGTGACAAAAAAAGAAAGAAAAAAAACCCCCAAAAGTGGTAAATATTTAGGTAAACATAAAAACACATTTATTTCATTTTTTAAAAAAATCTTAAAAGTAACTGGCTATTTAAAACAAAAGTATGTTGTGTGGTTTAACATATTCTATACCCATACATATGTAAAATGTATCATAATAAACATATAAAGAATTGGAAGGGAAATAGTATAGGAAAATGTTTCGAGGTTTTTAAGTCATACACATAATTTAAAATGTTAATTTAAATATATAGATAGTATAAAATCTATAGTAGCCATAAAAAGATACACAAAGATGTACAGCTAATAAATCAATAGTGAAGATAAATATTTACTTAATCCAAAAGATAAAGAAAAACAAACAAAATCCAGATACCATGATGGCAAATTTAAGCCCAACTATGTTAAAAGTTACTTAAGCATAAATAGTCTAAGCACTCTAATTAAAAATCAGAGGTTATCAGACTGAACCAAAAAAGCAATAATGAACTACATTCTTCAACATTTTAAGTATTTTTTCTAATCATAAAGATATCAACAGGATAAAAGTAAAATGATGCATAAAGATGGACTGTACACTAACATTAAGAAAGCTATAGTAACTATACTTAGGTAGAGGAAAATGCAAATCAAACAATATTAACAGGAATTAAAAATAATATTTCATAAGGTTTCATAATGGTAAATGGGTCAATTCCTAATGAACATAAAACAATTTTATATTTTATGTGCCTAAACATAAATTTCAAACATGGAATTTCAAAACTCTATGAAGCAAAAAACTGGCAGAATTGAAAAGAGGAAGAGGCAAATATATTATGGTACTTAGAGAGTTCAAGAGTCTTAGTAATGATAAAACAATGGACAGAATATCAGTGAAGATACAGAAAACTGAACAACACATTCTAACAACTTGACCTGACTGACATTTATTTACAGAACACTTCCCCAAAGAACAGCAGCACATACGTTATTTTCAATTGGACATGCCACATGCCACCAAGATAAACCATATGTTGGACTATAAAACAAGTCAATAAATTTTAAAAGATTCAAATACACAGTATGTTCTCCGACAACAAGAGATTTAGCACAGAAATTAACAAAGCTATCTGGGAAATTCCCAAATATATAGACATAAAACAATGCAGTTCTAAAATATGTCAAATAAAGAGTCACCAAAAGAATTAGAAAATACCTTGAACCGATGAAAATGAAATCATCAAAATATCGAAATTTCTAAGATATGGCTAAAACAGTGCTTAAAGAGATAATTACAGCTTTATATACTTACATTAGAAAAGGAAAAAGGTGTAAGAATAAATAAGGTAAGCTTTCCATTCAAGAAACTAGAAAAAGAAGAGCTAACTAAAAACAAATTAGAATAATGAAGAAAATAATGCATATGCAACTGAAAATCAATACAATAGAAAACAACAAAGAAAAATTAGTTAAAGCAAAAGTTGTTTCTTTGAGAAGGCCAACAAGATTATAACTGATTAGCCTGGTCAAATAAAAAAAGAGAGGGGTGGCTCAGTTGTTAAGCCTCTGCCTCTGCTCAGTTCATGATCCCTCAGTCCTGGGATCAAGCCCCGCATCGGGCTCCCTGCTTGGCAGGGAGCCTGCTTCTCCTTCTCCCACTTCCCCTTCTTGTGTTCCCTCTCTAGCTGTGTTTCTCTCTGTCAAATAAATAAATAAAATCTTTAAAACAAAACAAAACAACAAAAAAACAAATAAAAAAAGAGAAAAGACACAAGTCACTAGAAATGACACAGTATATCACTAAAGATCCCACAGACATTAAAAATACAATAAAGGGTAATTTCACAACTTCATAACAATATATGTTACTTTCAAGAAAAACATAAATTCCTTGAAAATCACAATAAACCAAAACTAACACAAGATGATATAGAAAACTGAACTTTTCCAATATTCATTAAAACACTGATTTTTCTATAATTTCCACAAAAACTGTAGGAATTATGATTTTAATAAATTATGTCAAACATTTATAGAAAAAAATAACCATATACATACACTTTTGGAAAACAGAAAAACGTATTAAATCACTTTATAAATCTAGCACCACTGTAATACCAAAATCAGATGCAGACTTTATTAACACAGGAGCTACAGATAATATCCTTATGCACATAAATACAAAAACCCTTCACAATTTATAGTAAATAAAATCCAATAACATATAAGAAGTACAACATATAGGATTTACCCTTGAAATTCAAAGACAATGATAAAGAAACAATCCACAAATGGATCCTACCTGGGGAACATGAAGAGTGGAGGAGGTAGCCACCTGTTCATATACAAAGACAGCAATCTAAGACTTCAAGGAATATAAAGAATCAAGCACCAAATGAACACAATATAGCCTCTTCAATAGTGGTATTAGAACAACTAGGTAACCATATGCAAAAAATATAAATAAATAAATCTCACCTCTTATCTGCATCTTAAACAAATTAATTTAAAATCAATCTTAGACTTACATATAAAAATTTAAATTATAAAATTCTAGAAGAAAATATAAGAGAAAGATGGGTGATCGTGGACTAAAGAGTTCCTAAGTCACACACACACAAAAACGTGAATCACAGAAGAACTGAACTTCATCAGAATTAAAAATTACTATTTTTGCAAAGATGATGTTAAACAGAAAGACACAATCTGGGAGAAGATATTTGCAAGAAAGGGTATACAAATAACTAATAAGCAGATGAATAGATGTTCAACATCACTAGTCATGAGAGAAATAATGATTTTGAACTTCAATAAGGGAACACAGTACACTCACACTCATATGTCTGAAGTTGAAAAGACGTGTCCAGGTAATAGAGCAACTGGCACCCATACATGGCTGGGGAAGGACATGGAAGGATAAAACCTTTGGGAGACATTTTTTAAAAGAAATTAAGCATACAGTTACCATATGATTCAGCTATTCAACTAAGATATTCGCCTTGGAAAACTGAAAACACGCATGCACAAAAACACTTGTACAGCAATGTTCACAGCAACATTTTTCTTAAGTCAAAAACTGGGAACAACCAGAATGTCTATCAAGAACAATGTGGCTGAATCTAAACACAACACGCTGAGTGAAAGAAAGAAGGTACATGAAAGTATACACTATATGTTTCCATTTCTATGAAACTCTATAAAAGACAAATCTTATATAAAATGACAGAAAGAAGAGCAATGACTCGCTGGGACCCAAACTGCAATAATGGAAATGTTCTATATATTGATTTTAGTGGTAGTTATCCAGATACATAGATTTACCAAATCACATAAATCTTTACATGAAAATCACATCTTTTTTGCTTTCTATGGCTACCAAAATGAAGGTAGATAATCCATGTCTAAGGATTTTTGTAGAGCTTGTTTTTTATTTGCACATTTATGATATTTAATAGCATAATGCAGATGAGGTCATCATAGATGCAGATGCATGGATTCTATATATATGCTTGTTAGTTAGTAGGCTTTGTTGCTTTGGAAAAGTATAAGTATTTTCTCAATACTGGCTTCAGAGTTCTGTACATGCTTATCAGTTCAGGTTGTTTATTAGATCATTTGTTTGATCTATCAGTCCATAAAAATGTCTCATCAAAATTCTGTTTCACCAATTTTTCTTTGGTAATTCTGTCAAAATTTATCTATTGTGTTTGAGGCTACTCTGGTAGATGTATTCAGGGTTCAGAATTGCTTTATCTTTATGGTGAAGTGTTCCTTTTACACAGTTAAGTGATAATCCTCACTACCTCTAGCAATACATTTGCCTTTGAAGTCTATCCATTCTGATAATATTGCTACATCAACTTTGTTTCAATTAGAATTTTGAAAACACATTATTGTCCATTTCTCACTTTTCAACCTATTTCTTTATATCATAGGGATGTCTCTTGAAATTACCTTATAGCTTGATTTAGGTTTTGCTTTTACAGCAAGCCTTTTTCTCTCTTTCTCGGTAAGAGATTGCCATCAAGAAAGTTTCTTATATGGGGTGCCTGGGTGGCTCAGTCATAGTGAGTCCCAGGATCGAGCCCTGCATCAGGCTCCCTGCTGTGTGGGAAGCCTACTTCTCCCTCTCTCACTCTCCCTGCCCGTGGTCCCTCTCTAACTGTGTTTCTCTCTGTCAACTAAATGAAATCTTAAAAAAAAAGAAAAGGAAAAAAAGAAAATCGTATATTTACAATTATTCTGATTATTGATATATTTAAATTCATTTCAGCTTTTAATTTCTCATCCATTTTATTAGACTGGAGACTTTAACACCCCGTCTGTAGTATTAGTAGTTGTATTTGTTACAGGACCATGATTTTTTTTTTCACTTGAAGCTCTTCAGAGGTCCTTCCTAAACAGGATTATCAAAAGAGGGGAGCAGAGGCAGCAGATTATATCTGTTTCTTAACTGAACTGATCAATCATACCCCCAGTAAGAAGATGATGTATTTGTGAGAATTCTGGAGTTGGAAAGAAACTTAGAGGTTGCATAATCCATTTTACAGGTGAAAACTGAAGCCTGAAGAGTTCAGATTTGTTATTCAAGGTCACAAAGTGAGTTAATAATTACTATATGATTGGACTGAAGTCTCCTAACTCTTTGTCTGGTATTCTCTCCATGCCGTCCTTTCAGATTTATGTTGTACAGACTGTTGAATATCATCATTTCGGCAATACAATAGTAGCACATGTCTTCCTGAAGGAGCTTGTAAGTTGAATCAGTTTTGATATGCATATTAAGTTAAGAAGCATGCAAAGCAGATGGTAAAATGCAAATGGTTAAGAGCTCCAAGGTTATACAGATTTGAATCTATTTTAAAAAGTGATAGTCTGTTTTAAGTCTCATCAGTGACTTTGAAAACAACAGGCTCAACCACAATGGGAAATATGAAATATTTTCTAACTTGCAGTTGCCCTTTATAAAAAATGTTTTATTTCAAAATCTAATTTATTATTTCTCATTTATGTAATACCCTGCAGCATTATTTCTCTACAACTTTTATCTTCCCATTGAGTGTTTGAATTTTTATATCATTTATTTTTACTCAAAGGCATTAACCTGCTTTTCTAAGTCATATTTCATTTTCTTTGTCACTTTTCCGGATACCTAAAATTTTTAAATATTATTTCCAGTTAATCCCAAATGTACACAAAATGAAGAGCCAGTGCAGAGAATAATTACTCAGTATTTCAGAATGCAGAACTGCATAAATTAGGTAAATTAGATGATGGGAAATGATGCCATCAAGTCTCACGGTGTTGACAATGGAAAAGGGGCAGTCATACTCAAAAAAGCTTATACTTTCTCTACATAAGAAAGAAAAGGGAAACATGAATATCCAATCTCAAACTATGCTTCAGTTTCTACTTTAATGTTCTCCTGTTAAAATATACATTGCCAACCCCCCTGGTTCAGCAGATCTTTCAAAATCAGCCTTTGAGATTTCAGTATAGGGCTGCATTCTGAGCATATTTTTTAGCAGACACACCAATTAGGCTTTTTTCCTGACAGCAGCCAATGTCGTGGGGTCTTTGTTAAATTCTATCACATCTTATGTTTATGAACATAAACTGTGTCTTTGGGAATTTCAAAAGGTAATGAAGCATGGGTCTAAGGAGAGCACCAGAGGGAGGCAGAGCACATAAGGTGTCACTGTGAAGCTCTGATGGGGGTGTTTGGTTTCTAATGAGAGCAATGCTTCTCTATGGTATGGAGGTCCAAAGAATCAGAATCAAAACAAACTTCATAAACTCTAATATCTAGGGGAAAAATCTCATTTTATTATTAAACTCATGTGTATTACTAATTAATTCTGAGAAAAGGTAGATTTAGAATTTGGTATATTTTCTTTTTTTACAGAGACCTACTCAAACCTGAGAAAGGGCAGAAATGAGCTATTTACAATGTCTTGGGCATATACCACACGCCAGCCCTAAGCTCAGCATTTCATCTTTTCGGTTGAAGGACTCCCTCAAAGGCTGGCTTATCCTGAACTCTACTCTCAAACTCTAGCCATTCCACTTTCCTTTTTCCGCCTCTGTTATTCTTCTTACATCTCAGTGCCATCCATGCATTTATCTGTTCATTCTCAGACTCTCTGGAACTTCACTTTGGTGATCAAATCACAGCTTTGCCATGGACTTTCTCAGTTTTAGCCCTGAAAGTCCCATGTCCCAAGAACACCCTATTTTTCCTTTCTAAGCCACTCTGGAGATGTACATCATTCTCCAAGGGACTAACTCTGCTGCCTATTCATTCCTTCAATAGGATCCTTCATGTCAAAGAACATCACTGTGCATCTTCTCCCCCAAACACACAAACACACACAACTATAGAAATATACTGAGAATGAGGGCGCCTGGGTGGCTCAGAGAATTAAGCCTCTGCCTTTGGCTCCGGTCATGATCTTGGGGTCCTGGGACCGAACCCCACATTGGGCTCTCTGCTCAGCAGGGAGCTTGCTTCCTCCTCTTTCTCTGCCTGCTGCTCTGCCTATTTGTGATCTCTCTCTCTCTGTCAAATAAATAAATAAAATCTTTAAAAAAAAGAAAAGAAAAGAAAAAAGAAAGAAAGAAATATACTGAGAAGGAGAAGCAAGCCTTTGCTTCATTGAGGCTTGGCCTAAATCCCACCTCCTCTGCCTTTTCAGTATTAGCTAAAACCTACCTGAAAGATTTGCTTCAGTCTATTTAGTGTCTTTCTTGCATCTCTGGGTTCCCTGGTCAGCCTTATGCTTAGTAGGTATTGCTCTCCATTTGGCTCATTTCACCAAGCTTTTCATACTCTCTGATGACCTTCACTTGCTGCCTCAGGCTTGCCTTGGATACTGAACCAACTTAAAAGAGAAAGTTCCCATTTCAATAATGCCTCTCCACTGTATTTCTAGGAAGTGGAACATGGAATTGTTACCCTTCATATTTTGGGATTTGCTGGCTCAGCTGTAATTGGTCATTTTGTGTGTGACTTGATTTTTCCTCCTTCTTTGGAAGCTTTTAGACCTACCCTTTGCCCTTACTATTCTGAAATCTCACAGATATGTTCTTTAATGTGGGTATATTTCTATTCACTAAGCTAGAAACTCAAAGGACCTTTTCATTCTGAAAAATCATGTGTTGGTATCTTTTTACCACATTATTAATTTACACATTTTGTAATTTCTCTGGTCAATAGTTTATTGTTGTTTTACTCTTTTTGTTATACATGGCATCCTGTTCTTTTTAATGGATCTAACATTTTCCCTTATTAAGATGATCATAAAATGTAATATAATACATTTATTTAAGGTTCATTTTCAAATTTCTAAATATTAAATACTTTTATTGGAATATACCTCCCAGTGCCCTAATTGTTTTAGCTATAAATTTAATTGTGTAAGTTAAAAACTAAAAGTTTCATTTTATGAATGTTGAGACTATGGCAACATATAATTAAATAAAATTTGGGGGAACTGTTGAAAATTTTTTTTCTGGCCTCTGATTTCATAGCTTCTTTAGAGAGCTGGTGAAAACAGACAGCAAACCTAATCTACAACATGTTTTATATATGCCAAAAGATACATCATCCTAAGAGTCACTCCCCCTTTTTCTTTTCCAGGCCACAGTAGTCAATTGAAGAACTGACAGACTTTAATACTAATCAGTGTGTCTGGGCTGCTGGGTGACATAGTCAGGTAAGCCATCTGCTTTCTGCTCAGGTCATGGTCTTGGTGTCTGGGGTCATGGGACCAGGCTCTCTACTCAGTGGAGTGTCTGCTTCTCCTCTCCCTCTGTGCACTCCACCGGGAGTCTGCTTCTCCCTCTGACCTTCTCCCCTTTCATGCTCTCTTTCTCTTTTTTTCTCTCTCTCTCTCTCAAATAAATTAAAAAAAAAAAACTAATCCTAATTGTTGTTTTCAATGAAATAACAGGAAAAAAAAAAACATTTAACTCCACAAAGAGACAGCTTTCTAAAATAATAAGAGAAGGGGAAAAAAAAAAAGGGGGGGATGATCTTAATCAATTAGAAATGAACCAAAGGCCAAGTGAATTTTAAGTAAAATAAGTCCTTGAGTCAAAACCAAATGAAGTGATGCCTGGGTGGCTCAGTGGGTTAAGTGTCTGCTTTCAGCTTAGGTCATTATCCCAGGGTCCTGGGATGGAACCCTGCATTGGGCTGCCTGCTGCTCCCATTGCTTGTGCTCTCTCTTTCTTTGGACACCTGGGTGGCTCAGTTGGTTAAAGCAACTGCCTTGGGCTCCAGGTCATGATCCTGGAGTCCTGGGACAGTGTCCCACATCGGGCTCCCAACTCCACTAGGAGTCTGCTTCTCCCTCTGACCTTCTCCCCTTTCATGCTCTCTAAATAAATAAATAAATAAATAAATAAATAAATAAATAAAATCTTAAAAAAATTAAAAAGTTCTTAATCCTCAAGGGTTCTTAGACAAAGACAGGAAAACAATGAGCCAGCACTGAATTAGTAACAAAATGTCTTGTCTGTTGATGAAATTATACCACACTACAACTGAATAAGATGGCATGGGAAGTCACTGCTATTTCAACAATCAATGTTACAGCTGAAAGGAATATCACAGAACAATTAGTTCAACTCTTATTTTTATAAAGAAGCAACTGACATCTAAAGAAATAAGGAAGTCATTCAAGCCCTCACAAATAGCAATGGCCCATGTAACAAATATGTTGTTGCTCCAAAATCAAACTCTTCAATCTCTTTATTCCTACAAACATCAATGTTCTCTTTACTATAGAAATTGGTTCCTATAATCAAATATTTCATTCAACTACAGTTAAATCCTCTAGGTGAGAAAAAATGCAAATTCTAGTTATGGCCCATGTAATTTAATATTCAATGCACTGCAATTCTGAAAACGAAAAGATTCTCGATCCATATGTTTTAAATAAACTATCTGTTTAAGGTGAACATGAGATGGTACACAAATGAACAATGAAAGTAGGAATAAATAAAAAACAGAAAGCAGAGAACATTTGTGAGAGCAATTAAAGGAATTTGGGTTGTAAAATTTAGAGAAGAAAATGTTAAAGTGACTTTCTACAGTTAAAAGACAAATTGAGGTTATTAATCCCCATGTTCATGGACAGAAATATAATTAGGTGAGTACAGATACACCCAAGAAGCAGTTCTTGTGGGTAGAGTAATTTAGGTTTGGCTTTGCCCCCAGCAGTGAAACAAAAGGGTAATGGTAGATGGATCTTTAAAGTTTGGGGAGAAATGGACGAATAGTTGAAATTTGTTGGTCAGAGGTCTAGAAGCTAGACCAAGTGACCACTACCATAGGATAATATTACAAAGCAAACTGCATTTCTTAATCCAGTAAATAGCATGTTCAACTCTTCCAAATCAAGGCATACTGAATAAACAGATTCAAGGCTCTGAATAGAAGGTTCAAATCCCAGGCTTCATCACTAGGTTAATGTAAATTGAGGCAAATTACTTTCAAGTACTAGGGCTTCTCATATGTAAATAGAGAGGATTTTGTTGCTCACCTAAAATGGTATTTACCAATTCTTGGGACAGTGCTAGGAAACAGTAAGTTATAATTTTTCATATATCTGAACTCATGCAATCTGATAGATCCCAATATGATTTTTAACAAAAAGTATTGAAAATATCAGTAGAAATGCTATTTAAAAAATTAGTTATTAGGGGCGCCTGGGTGGTTCAGTTGGTTAAGCGACTGCCTTCCGCTCAGGTCATGATCCTGGAGACCCAGGATCCAGCCCCACATTGGGCTCCCTGCTGGGCAGGAAGCCTGCTTCTCCCTCTCTCACTCCCCCTGCTTGTGTTCCCCCTCTGGCTGTGTTTCTCTCTGTCAAATAAATAAAATCTTAAAAAAAAAAAATTAGTTAAAATGCTTCACAAGATCTATTTAAAAACAAAAGAAATGTAGCTAAAGTTATTTAGCAGCCTTTATTACATCAGAATGACCCATCACATGGGTGGTGATGAATACTTAAATTAAATCCTAATGAAGAGTCTACTGAATTAGTGAATTTTTGAATCTCAAAATTGGCATTTGCTTGCTCTGATGAATGTTGGGCTTTATTTGCAGAAGAACTGGAGAGGTAGTTTCCAGTCATTTTTTATTAGAAACTATGTGGCAATGCCATATCTCTCTAACGTTCTATAAGTAAGTTGTACAAATACTCATAATACATTCAAAATATAACTTGTTTCCAAATGGCAAATGAACTCCCAGTAAACAAGGAAAAGAAACAAAGAATCTGGAATTTAGACACAACAGGAGAATATCCAACCGGATGATAGTAGCTAAACTCAATAGTAGTAAAATGCCAAATTCTTAAATTTATTTGCTGAAAAAAATCTCAGTCAAGACTTGAAATCTGTAGGTAAAATGACTACAGAGCAAAAGGAGATATGAGAATTCTAACTAGGATGCTACTCCCATATAGTCAGTTCTGAGATAAGACAAATGCGTTCCTAAATAACAGTGCATTCTGCAAAATTGTGCAATAAAAACCATAAGGCTTATGCAACAACAACAACAAAAATTGAGAATGAGGCACACAGAGAAAGCTTCATCAGTGAAATACCGGGGCAAAAAATAGGAACTAAATGAGTATGGCCAGAACAGTTTCACACAAGTTAAATAGTTAAGAAATATGTAAGTACTGAAATACACGAAGTATTTTACCTGAAAAAAAAAGACCTAAACTGGCTTGTATAAGTGAGCAACAGAGGTTACAGTTTGTGAGTTACTATAGAGAGGTAGAAGGAGGATTAACAGAAATCACAGGGAAAATTGGAATATCAAAAGTGTGGACTGAAGCAGCTGGAAGATGTTTGAGGGTGTGTGTGTGCATGTGTTTAAAATATTATTTATTTATTTGACAGAGAGAAACACAGCTAGAGAGGGAACACAAGCAGGGGGAGCGAGAGAGGGAGAAGAGGCTTCCTGCCAAGAAGGGAGCCCTATGTGGGGCTCAAAACCAGGACTCTGGGATCATGACCTGAGCCAAAGAGCCACCCAGGAGCCTGTGTGTGTGTGTGTGTGTGTGTGTGTGTGTGTGTGTGTGTGTGTGTTTGTGTTGTGTATTCCTACCTGAATCACTTCACTTGGACAGTTTTTTGCATCCATCTAATATTTCTTACAGATAAAATGATGCATAAGCAAAAACAAAATTCACACATGTTCAAATTGTTCCCCAAAATACCAATCTCATGGGAACAAAGTGGTTTTCAAAACAGGATAATGTATATTAAAACTTATCATTGATAAAGACTTTTGAGAGTGGGAATAAGTTTGCCAGAAAAATAATTAGCATTGAACTTTGTAGGATCCAGAAGATTGTTGAATGAATTGACTAATATAAATGAGAAAGATTTAGCACCTTAAAAAAGCTTTTCTCAGATATTCTTTTTCTTTTCTTCCCCCCCTTTTTTTTGGCTTGTCCCTTGTCTTTCAAACATCAACCCTACAATTTCCTATTTATCTCCAAATTAACCATCTTCTATTCCTTTTCTTAACATGACTTTCTCCTCCCTGTT
The DNA here is from genome assembly GCA_004023965.1 of Spilogale gracilis. NCBI lineage: Eukaryota > Metazoa > Chordata > Mammalia > Carnivora > Mephitidae > Spilogale > Spilogale gracilis. The sequence continues at coordinate 15,340 of PITA01010814.1, read as the reverse complement.
CATCACCTTGAATTGTTTTCTCTTCAAAATGTTTTTTAATCTAACATTCTTGATTTTCTTTCTTCTAAGTAGGATATTAACTGTAAGTGTGAGAACAAAGCATTTTAAATACCTTATTTTGAGACAAGGGAGGTTTGGCCATCGGTGAAGAGGATGGGTGGGAGTTTTTTCTAGAGCTGCATTTCTGTTCTTAGGAATACTCAACCTGTAGGACAAGTACAGTTTTTCCAATTCTTCAAAAAACTGGGTTACCACCTGGATGATATCAAGATGTTGACCCACGCACCAAACTACATTATCTTCCATTTGCTTTTTTATCAGAAGACCTTCTTCAACTAAGATGGAAATCAGAAGATTTCTGTGTTCCAGATTTAGAGCTGTTTGTCTTTGGTATGTTTCAGCAAACACTTCCACTAAAGCTCTGAATGTTTTTCCATTCCCTTGGGATACATGGTTTCATTTTAGATAAGTGGGGGAACTCATTGAAAAAAAAAAAAAGTTCTGTTGGCCTCTGAAATCTTGGCTTCCAACTGACCAACTTCTGATCATAGAGCCGCTTAAAAATAAACAAATCCTTTCAACTATCTTGTCAGGTTTCTGCTTTGACATGCAGATAAATATTCCTGGTGGTGTGGAAAACCCCCTTGGATGTAAGAGGTATCTCTAAAGAGGGTGCCAAGGATACCAGGTACAGAGATAATCCTAAAGATAAGCAAAGAAAGACAATTCCTCTGAGGGCTGACAGCAGTGAGTGGGACCCTAGTCCCACATCCAGTGCAACCCACATTTCAGTCCAACCATATTTTGGAGGTTGCCAACCTACCAACTGCCAAACTAAATCCACAGGGCACAAAATGAAACAGACAAACCAGCAGGTGCTTGAAAGCAAATTCAGGAGTCACAGTTCAAAGAACTAATTCTTACAAATGTTTTTGGTTTTGTTTTGGAGTGTGTGTGTGTGTGTGTGTGTGTGTGTGTGTGTGTGTGTTTGCTTGTTTGTTTTTGCCTGCCAATCTGGATTTGGAAAGGAGGGGAAAACATGAAATTTTCTTTCTCTCTTGACCAAATACCTTAGATAGGGACCTGGAAGAAATAACTTAAGAATCTTACCATGGTCAGCTTCTGCGTTTTTCCAGAATCCTGTCTTCAGTCTCCAGAGTAAGTGGATTTCATCCTGGTCACCAAAAACTATTGAGGAGGAAAAAGAATTTCCCCTCTACTCTTTGTAGCGAGCGCTTGGCTAAGAAAATTTTTTTTCGGGCACCTCATAAATGGAAACGTTAATCAACGTTAAAATTCTCCACCGTGGCCACTGTAACTCAAGATTATCTTTGGTAAGGTTAACCTGTTTGTTTAGCGTTAGAACAATTTTTTTTTCACCTGAGGTCTCACACTAACCTCGGTTAAGTCAGACCCAGACCGACTGAAGTCCCGGTCCGACCCCGAACTCTGTCCGGCCAAGCCAGATCCAGTACAACCCAAACCACATAGGTTTCCAAGTCGGACCCACTTTGATCCTGGACCTTGTCCGGCCTCTTAAGTCAAACCCGGAGCAGCTGTGGCTGGGTACGCTAGATCCAGTCTAAGGAAAGAAAAAAGAAAAGAAAGAAAGAGAAAGTCAAATGAAATCTGAAAGCTCATAACGCAAAGACTGCAAAGCTGGGATCTGAGAGAGACTTGCCCACCACCTCCAGAAACAGCTGGAAGGCAACGAAGTCAAGGGTCTCAGCAGGTATCTTGGCCTCGTTGCTCTTTGCTCCTGGAGGCGAGGGAGGTCTCCTTGGGTTCCCTCCAATGACAACACAACTGTTAAGAGATAAACTGAGGCATATTAAAAAGTCTGAGTTCATTTGAGCAAAAATGGATTCAAATCGGGAACATCCAGCAGCAGCAGTCGAAAGAGTCCTGGAGAGCTGTATGAGGCCAAAGAATTTTATAGACAAAAGGGAGCTGGAACAAGAAAGTTCTACTAGGGGAAAAAGGAAAAGAAAAAACAAAACCGGTTCCTTTCCTGTAGGGGATGGCTGATTAGTGCTGATCAGGTGACTCCTGATTGCTGGCTGAAGATTCCATTTCTGGGACCACCGAAACCCTAAGTCTCAGGTTGGTGACTCACATGCGCAGTAGCATGCGCAGTTTAGCAGCATGTTCATTTGCCTGTTGTCTTGCCAAGCATTTTTAATTCTTTTTTTTAAGATTTTATTTATTTATTTGACAGAGAGAGAGAGAGATCACAAGTAGGCAGAGAGGCAGGCAGAGAGAGAGGAGGAAGCAGGCTCCCCGCTGAGCAGAGAGCCCAATGCGGGCCTGGATCCCAGGACCCTGAGATCATGACCTGAGCGGAAGGCAGAGGCTTTAACCCACTGAGCCACCCAGGCGCCCAGCATTTTTAATTCTTCTAGTATCTTTGACATGTACCAGACAGACCAAAATTCTGAGAAAGTGCCTATTTCTCCAACTCTCCATGTTGCTGATCTTTATCATTTCCACTCCTCTAATGAAAATGAGTGGGAAGGATTTTAATTGCATCTTTAGCTTTGTTTGAAGTGCTCATATCAGTGATAAAATTTAGCATTTTTTTCATATTTATTAACCATATTTATTTTTGAATAGCCTATTCACACCATTTTTTGCTGAGTTGAGTTTTTTTTACAAAAGAATTTACAAGACTTTCTTATTTATAAATCAGTGTCTATCATAGGTCTTATTTGTTTTTCTGGTTTTTTGCTTGGCTGTTCTGCTTTCTTTTTTTCTTTGTATTTATTTACTTGAGAGAGAGACAGAGATAGAGTGCACACAGGGAGGAGAGGGAGAAGCAGCCTCCCCACTGAGCAGAGAACAGGATCCTGGACTGGATGGATTCCAGGACCGTGAGATGATGACCTGAGACAAAGATAGATGCTTAACCCACTGAGCCACCCAGGCACCCCTTTGGCTTTTATGCTTTTTAATGGAACTTTTCGTAATGGAGGATTTTTCCATTTTTATGTAGTTAATTTTGTCCATATTTAACTTTATGCTTTCTGGGCTAAGAAAAAAATTACATGTCAGTATGTATCTTAATCACTCCTGATAGCTTATAGTTTTTTCATTGATATATCTAATCTAGTTGGATTTTTTTTTTTTGTATATAGAAATGAGGAAAAGGCCTAACCTTTCCTTTATAAAGCATAAAGTATTGTTTTTACGCCACTTGAAATGCCATTTTTATGTGTGTTATTAAATTCCCATGTACCTAAATATGTTTCTGCAGCATATATATATATATATATAGTTTTACTAATGTATGATAAACATGAACTAGATACCTAAAATATTACCAAGTCAAATTCAGTATTTTACTAAAAGCAGAACATCAAGGTCAAGCTGGATTTATGCCATAAATGCAAGGATATACAGTATTTTCTCTTTTCAGTGTTTGCTTATTTCTATCTTCATTTCTGTTTCCTATGTGTAGTTGACTGATTTTTTCGTTCTCACTTTTTCTTTGATGTTTTATAGGGTCACATTTTCTGTTACTGTTACTTAGGCTTTAAAAACCATTTGTATGTATTTTCTTAGGACCTTTGAAAAGTTGTAAGTATCTACAATTATCTCTTGAATAAGACAGACATTTAGTATGTATTTAATTTCTCCCCTCTTCCCCAACTAGCTGAAAACTGTATTTCTCAACCTCGGTTGCAGGTTGACATGCAACTAAGTTCTGGGGTTCTGGCTGGTGGGTTGGGAGTGGAAGCATCCAGTAGCAACTTTTCAGCACCTTCTTATAAACATGCCATTCATTCTTTGGCACTTCTCTTTGTCCCGTCCTCCATTGTCCTGCCTGGAATGTGGGTATTAAGGTCAACATTGTGAACTGGATGAGAGCATGGGTCCCTGAAGGACAAATCTCTGGATGACCTCCCTGCAGACTTTTACATGACCAATTAAAACTTTACCCTTTTCTTAAACTTATAAAGTCACAATTGTTTTTGTTGTCTTATTTGTAATTAAGAGCAATCCTAAGCAGTATAGAATACCTGAATAGATCCTATCTTTATTTTTTTTCATATTTAATATAGTGTCATCCTTTTTACCACATTCTGTAAGAATCGTTTGAGGGGTAGGGAAAATGAGGTGATATATATCAAAGTGTACAAACTCCCAGTTGTAAGAGTAAGTTCTGAGGATCTAATATATGGTGACTATAGTCAGTAATATAGTATTGTACCTTTGAAAGTTGCTAAGAGTAAATAAGCGTTCTCACCAAACAAAAGAGAGTTAACTGTGTGAAGTGTTGGATGTGTTAATTATCTTGATCTTATTAATCATTCTATGATATATGTGTGTGTGTGTGTATGTATATATATCAGATCATCACATTGTGCACTTTAAATATGTACAATTACATTTTTCAGTTACTACTTAATAAAGTTAAAAAAGTTATTTGAATCAATTTTCCAATTCATGAGTTTAGTTCTAGCAGTATCCTTTCTCTTATCTTACCTCCCGGTATTTACTTTTAGTTTAGTTATCATGTGTCTTAATTCCCAAGATGTCAGATTTGCTTTTCCATTGAAGACTATCATTTTATTCTGTAGTCCTAGAGTATAAGTATTAAGTATTTTTAAATTTTCTTTTTTCTCTTATGTTAATTTTTTGTGTTTATTATCATTTCTTAGTTTTGTTGAATATCATCTTTTGGGTTTCCATACATGATTGGAATCATGTTGAATGTTCATATTTTTAGATTAGCATCTAGGAAATACTGAAAAAAACCCATATGGGGGAAAATAAACAGTTAATTTAGGAGTCCTGTCTTTAGCGGTTGTGCAGTGGGGTGAAAGGCAGGACTTGTGATGGGTTAGCATTTTGTAAGTGCATAAGAATATTTTGTTTGTTCAGGAAGGTGGGGGCCAGTGGGAGAGCTCCCATTCTTCATGGAAGACATATGTTATCTAGAACCTTCTCCATACCTCAATCTCTGTAACTCTTAGAAACTCTTGTAATCTTTTGTGAGAATGTCTAAATTAGAATTCCTTATTCTGGGACACCTGGATAGCTCAGTTGGTTCAGTGTCCAACTCTCTTTTGGCTCAGGGTATGATATCAGAGTCCTGGGATCAAGCCCCGTGTTGGGCAGCACACTCAGCACAGAATCTGCTTGAAATTCTCTCTCCCTCTCCCTTTGCCCCTCCAACTCACACCCTCGCTCTCTCTTAAATAAATAAACAAATATTTAAATTTTTTTAAAAGAATTCTTTATTCTTATCTTAACCCCTCCAACTCTGTCCTGAGGCCAAAATTAGGAAAGAGTCGAAAAGAATAATGAATAGGCCTTTGTCATTAGTTTTCCGCCATTCCACAGCTGAAGCCTTTTCCACATTAGGAGAATTTTCCATTGTATGAGTCTTACTGAGACAAAGAATGCTTCTTTTTATGAAAACTGAAACTCCAGTCATTCTATTCTCTAGTTATCTGACCTAGACTCTGCCAATGAAAATATGTCTGTGTCAGAATTTGAAGATCTGAAAGGGGAAATCTACGGCCATGCCTATAGAATTCATGTCATTGAACAGAAGTGGCTCAGTGGTAAGTTATTGAAATGCTGCCTAAATGAGGTTTCAAAAATTTCATAGTAAGGCCACTTCTATATTTGTCGCTTCTGGCAGTCTGGCCTCCATCGGGCTCTCCAGCCTTCTTGCAATTCAGTGAGCCACCCTTATCTCCTTCATTCATAGGAGCATTTTTTGCTCACTCTTAAGAACTGATTAATACAATTGGCAAAACTATTTCACAGCTTTTTTATTAATTACCAACCAGACCTCACATGGCCTTCTTCTTTAAAACTTAACCACCTATAGGAAAAGGTGGTTTTTTTGAGTACTTCCCTTTGTCTGGTGTGCACTTTTCAGCAATCTTGCATTCCATTGTCAATTTAATATTATGTGTTCTACTTCTTTAAAAAAATGCAGTTTCAGTCACTCTTCCCAGGTTTCTAAATTCTTATGCATCTCATTTCCTTTAATGTATGTTTCTACAAGATATGGGATGGTGGGAAAAATTAAATACTACACTTAGGAAGCCGTAGTGAACTGAAAATTAACTTTATTTTCCACATTTTCTTCTTGATTCATTTTTAAAATGATAACTGTTATTGAGTGTACCTAAAAATTTATATATGTATATATGTGTATATGTGTGTGTGATCTGTAGATCGCTTAAAGAATTTCTAACTGTATGATGATGTTAGGAAACAAGCAGAGATGTTGGTATCACATCATATTGCACTGATACACCGTTCTTTACCGTTGTGATCAATGTAGTGTAGTCAGGTGGCTTTCAGGCTGCATTCATTGTCTATCAGCAAAGTAAACATTCCATTCTAATTTCTACCATATACGTCCTCATCTGCTTTCAACTGAGATCATTGACAGTGTGTTTTATTCTCTCTTTTGTGTTTTGTTTGCTTAAATACCTGTTTGAGATGGAATCATGAAGATTATGATGGTGTCTATTTACTGTAGTGAATATGATATTTCCTGATTTCCAGGCCTATGAGAAAATCATTACCTACCTTTATTCAATGTAGTGGGTCCATTTATATTTTTAAATCCTATGCTGCCAAAAAGCTTACATAAAATAAATGTTTTGTTAACTAGACCATAGTTTTAATGTAGCTAGGTCCATTGTAAGTGGATGTACTTAAAGCTACTAAAAGGAAATCTATACGTTTGAATACAAAATTGTCAGCACACTGCAGATTCCCATAGTCTTGTGTGATTGACATTCTTTCTTCCAGCCCTACTGCCCGAAAAAAAAAAAAAAAAAAAAAAACACCTCTAATTTATCTGTTTTTTAAAATTGTCAGTGCCTGTAATGCATCTTCCTAAGATAGAGCACACCTGTATATGTCTCTACCCACTGAATTTTCCTGTTGCCTCAACATTACATTCCCCAAGACTGTCTTGAATACTTTCTTTGTTTCTGTTTCCTTTACCTTTGGTGGTTTTCTTCTGGTGACCTAACATTTTTCAGAAACTCTTTTTTCAATTTATTTTAAACTTCTGGCTCTATTCTGAGTTTTCCTGCTTCTCTTTAAACTTGAGTCAGGCTGTCAACACCACTTATTGAATGCCTGCTGTGAGGAGATACAAAAGGAATCAAGGCAACATTTTCTTTCCTGGAAGACTGTAAAATCTACTTGGTGAGACAGAGCATACATTTCCATTGAAAGCATCTAAAACACTCCAAAATGGCCTGAAATAAGCATGTATTAATTTAGCAGAACACTTACATGTATTCTGAAAGAATGCAGTTTTATTTAGTATTATGCAAGATTTATTAAGAAATCTCTTCTAGAACTGAGTTTTGAGTTTCAAGCCCATCAGATATCATGCCTCCTTTTATAAACAGATATTTTATGATAACTTTTTACTGTCTCAAAATGAAATTAATAGATAAAATCAAACAATATCCATAATTTCAAAGAAATTAATGACTAATCTGTAACATAAAGTAGAATAAAGTAAAAATAATTTATAGTCATATAGTATATATTTCACAATACAACTTATCAGCATATGTACACTTAGAAGACAAAATGACATAGAGTCAAATGTTGTTCCTGTATGTGACAATTGCAAATGTGTTGATAACAGGAAAATCAGGAGACATGGCTATCAGAAGAGTGGATTTCCAGAGTGGTGACTGACTCTTGGTCAAGTTCCAAAGGAAAATAAATCTTCTCTTAGCTTATATGTGGGTTACACTCGTGAAAAATTCACTGTGTATTAGAACCATATGAAACCATTTTATTTACTATAAATGAAAGAGTTAAATTCTGGTCTCAAATAATTAGAAACAGACTCTCATTTATGAAGAGCAAGTAGCTATTTCAAATATGGTGAAAATGTAGAACAATACTTTACTGTGCAAGATTGTCCTCACACTGACATATGTCTATTATTTTCCTGCTCACCACCTTCTCCAGTCATGTACCAACTGCATGTGTCTCCACATATTTGCCAAAGCATCCTCTGGATATGGCATTACCTGTTGAGAATAACTGGAAGTGGAAGAGAAGACAGATCTTCAGAGAGAAATGGGCCAACCATTTCAGCACCTTCTTTCCATCCCCTTTGGTTCTTAAGCCTCATTCATGTCAAAACCACATGGAGAAACTTCTGATTTAACTAGTTAACACACTTAACACATACTTACATAGTGCTTTCTATACCTGAAATTGTTATAAACACTCTACCTGTGTTACCTCATTTAATACACTTAACAATTCTTTAAGGTAGACACTATTAGTACAAATTACAGATATTAAGAGGTTAAGTGATTTATGCAGGTCACACAGCTAATAAATATAGAAGGTAAGATTCAAATACAGGTATTTTGGTTTCAGGGTAAATGAAAAGTAATATATTATGCAGTAGACATATAGATGCCATCCTCAATGGTTTTGTTTTGTTTTTTAAGATTTTATTTATTTGACAGGGAACACAAGCAGTCGGAGTGAGAGAGGGAGAAGCAGGCTTCCTGTCAAGCAGTCAGCCTGATGTAGGGCTCAATCCCGGGACTCTGGGATCATGACCTGAGCTGAAGGCGGTCGCTTAACCACTGAGCCACCCAGGCGCCCCCTCAATAGTTTTGATTCAGTAAATCTGATGTAAGGACAGAGAAATCTGTATGTATTTGAGTAAGACTTTCACATATAATGAGAAAGGCGCTGATTGGTGTTTGGAAACCACAGTACTGTACCACAGCTCAGTTGGGAGTGACAGGAAGGAGACGTATATCATTAGAGTCAAATCTTTGTATTAGAGTATAATGAGAAAGCAAGAAAAATAGTGGGTAGGGGACTATCCATGCAAAACCTTGGAGGCCAGGCTAATACACATCACTTTTGTAAAATGGTCAATAGGGAGCTGTGTATTGTTCAGTAGAATGAAATATATTGAAAGCACAGCATCAGAGGAAGAGCATAAACATAAAAATATTATAAGCATAACACATTGAGCAAACACATAAAGATAATAAATCTACAGTTGGAGAAATTACATTAGGTTATATGCATGATGTGAAAAAAAGCAATAGTATTATCTAACTAGCTGTTGAATAGCTTTCAATTATGAGGTTTACAAACCAATTAGATAATTGTGGGCTCATAGATACATAGGCACTGGGATTTAGAAAGTACCTATGAGAGCATTAAGTCTGGAGACCACAAACCAAACACCTATAGGATCAGGCAGATAATTAAAGAGGATACTTCTAAGACTATGAGGAAGAGTATGGAGGGTGTTAAACTGGAACGTGCATAGAGGGTAGCTGTCACTCAGTTCCAAGCTGTTACTACTGTTAAAACTATGCTACCCCAGTACTAACAGATACTCTGACTTTTTATTTATTTTTATTTTTTTAATTTTTTTTCCAGATTCAAAATACTTTTATTAAACCATACCAATTAAAATGCTGGGAATTTGCATACTTATTAATGAGCAAATAGATGACTAAGTAAATAGAAGAGTCTAGGAATGCAAAAATATAACCAAACAGACCTGGGAAATTGATAGCACTGCCTTCTATATTAGTGGGAAAAAATAGACTTTTCTATAAATGGGATATAAAATTATCCATCCACATAAATAAGAAAAAGTTGTAACATACATTACTCTATACACAGGTATGAATTTGACGTGTCTTTAAAATGAGAAAAGAATAAAACTCTAGGTTTTCATATTTTATTGCATGTAACCAAAATCTCTTTCTACAGAATGACAATGTAAAGAAGTTAAATGCCAAACCACAGAGACTGAGTACACATTTCCAACACAAATACATTAAAAAATAAAAAATTGTGTTACATATAGACTTTACCCATAAATAATTTTGAAAAACAATCTAATTATATAAACAAGTTTCTAAGAGGACACAAGCACATACAAAGATATTCAACCTGATAACCATTTAGGAAAATACAAATGAAAGCAACAGTGAGATACCATCTTTTTTTTTTAATTAACATGTATTATTTGTTTCAAGGGTATAGGTCTGTGAATCATCAGTCTTACACAATTCACGGCTCTCACCATAACACATAACCTCCCCAATGTCCATCATACAGCCACCCCATCCCTCCCACCACCTCCCCTCCAGCAACCCCCTCAGTTTGTTTCCTGAGATTAAGAGTCTCTTATGGTTTGTCTCCCTCCCCGATCCCATCTTGTTTCATTTTTTCCCTCCCTTCTCCCCACGACCCCCACCCTGCCTCTCAGATTCCTCATATCAGAGAGATCATATGATAATTGTCTTTCTCTGACTTATTTCACTTAGTATAATACCCTTCAGTTCCATCCACAACATTGCAAATGGCAAGATTTCGGGGTTTTGATGGCTGCATAGCATTCCATTGTATATACATACCACATCTTCTTTATTTATTCATCTGTTGATGGACATCTAGGTTCTTTCCGTAGTTTGGCTATTGTGGACATTGCTGCTATAAACAATCGGGTGCATGTGCCCCTTCAGATCACTGCATTGTATCTTTAGGATAAATACCCAGTAGTGCAACTGCTGGGTTGTAGAGTAGCTCTATTTTCAAGTTCTTGAGGAACCTCCATGCTGTTTTCCAAAATGGCTGCACCAGCTAGCATTCCAACCAACAGTGTAGGAGGATTCCCTTTTCCCTGCATCCTTGCCAACATCTGTCGTTTCCTGACTTGTTAATTTTAGCCATTCTAACTGGTGTGAAGTGGCAGATCAAGGGCTAGTATCCAAAATCTATAAAAAGCTTATAAAACTTAACACCCAAGAACAAATAATCCAGTCAAGAAATGGGCAGAGGACATGAACAGACATTTCTACAAAGAAGACATTCAAATGGCCAACAGACACATGAAAAAGTGCTCAACATCACTCAGCATCAGGGAAATACTCTGACTTTTTTAAAGAGAGGTCAGACATTCAGATTTTTAATCAAATAATCCACATTTTACCATGCTATGCTCAAATATATTTTAGATATTTTATCAAGTAATTTTTTAAAATCTGGCTATATTTTATTTTTTCACTTCTAGGTTTTTAAAGTCTCAAAAATGACTGATAGTGACTATAAAAAAATATAGGGACTTCACTGGATACCCTTTTACTAATTCCTCCCTTATGACTGGTTGCAATTACAAAACAAAACAAAATAAAATACTGACTGTTTCACCTACAGTGATTCCTGTACTCATAATGACTGGTAGTTACAAACTACACGTTCCAGGAGTCATGAAAGATTAAGTGTCTTCTCTCTTTAGGCACAGTACCTTCACCAACTCAGTTAAACCTCTGTGCCCACTCTGTAAACTGTTATTACAATTTCCAATCGACATTTCTCACTAGGTTGCTATAAAAATCAAATGTGTATCAAATATATTGAACCCTGCAAAAATGCAATAAAGTGGGCTAGAAATTAGGGGAATCCAGTCAATTAATGATTGGTTTTCTAACCTTGAATTGCAGTTGGTCCAGAGCAGCGATCACTGATAGAAATGTAATGTGAACCACATTTATAACTAAATATTCTAGAGTTGCCTTAGAAAAGGAACAGGTAAAATTAATTTTAATATAATTTATTTAATTCAGTATATCCAAAATATAGCTGTGTCAACATACAATCAACATAAAAGTAATTATTGAGATATTTTATATATACTTTTATGCCAGTTCATTGATACATGATGTGTATTTTATACTTACAGCATGTTTCAGTTTGTGTTAGTCACGTGTGAAGTGCTTGATAGTCACAAGTGGTAGTGGCTACCATATTGGATAGCACAGATCAAAATAATGCCTAAGGTCCCCTTCAACTCTTAACTTTGATATATGTTTCATTATTATATATCTCATTATTCCTCGGTCTTTTTAAATGGCTAAAGTTTAAATCTACCTTTTGATGAATTAAATAAAGTCCTTAACATGTTTTTAACTAGGAATTGACAGATCTAGCAAAAATTACTCTTTTCTAATTCCATGGTAAAGATAAGATGCCAAGAATTAAAGTATATGAACAATGTCTTTTGATATATTTAAAACTAGCATAATAAAAATTAAAATTTTATTCAACAGAAAACTTACTTAGCATTTTCATTGTTTAGAAGGGACATATACCATTTCACTCATGTAAGCTGCTTGCAGTATTTGTTGTCAGGTCAACTGAATGCCATACAATTGAGTTTTGAAACCATCAGTTTGCTCTAGAAGATACTCACCACCACACTGGCATAAAGAATTTGTTTAGTGCAGATAAATCTGTCAATATGGTGATGAAGAAAAAAGATGCATGGGAAAACTTCCCTTTTTTTTTTCAGGTACATTGAAATATTGTCTTCTTTTTTAAACATTGTATGGGAATTTCTTAGAGGACACAGTGGAATCTCATCAGATTCTTTAGAACAGAACCTTAACTCTTAAGTGCAGGCAGCTACTTAGTTATTAATTCAACACTTTAGCTTTCAGGCGGAAAAGTAAAATGGAACTCTCTAATGCCTGGAAGGAATGATTCCAGAGATTTCCCCTTGGTCTCCTTTAGGGGAAATTCTTAAACCTGTAAGCATTATATTTGTGTTATTAACAGTGCTCTAAATTCAACTTTTTGTGTGTAGAATGCTGCAGCACCGTAGCATTTCACTAATCCAGAGGGCACCATTTACATTTTATTGTATGGAGTCCACTGCCAAAAGAGGTATAGCTGAGTGTAACTTGGCAGCCTTAATGGACTATATTTCTCCCAAAAACATTTAAACATGTCTTAAGATTAATCAATGCAAGTTATTCAGTTTAGCCATCACTTATACATCCTTCCTATAAATCTCCATGTACTCATATATAACCACTTCTTTTGCATTTCCTATTTTCCATCTGAGAGTCCTCTTTCATTATTCAGCAAAAAAACTCTAAAAAAAAATTAAAAAAAAAACTCCCACTCATTATCCTCTACAGTTGATTAAAATGACAATGAAACATCTTTCTTTTTACTGTAAATGCTGTTTGAAATATAGATATCTGAAAAAAATAGCTGGAGGTAAATTATCCATAAAATGACACTTCCTAGCTAATAACATATTTATAAATTTTATTATACTGTTTCCATTACAAGTAAATGAAGCAGTCTTGTAGAAATTTATTTTGTATATTCTACCAAAGAAAACATAAACTTCACTTTAATTATCACTATTATTAGTGTCACTAAAATCAGAATATCATTTAATTTTATAAATTACATGTTTTCTCTGTTTATCTACCATAAAATATCAATCAAGTGCAGTGTGTATATGTGTGTGAGTGTGTATGTTTGGGGCATAGCCTACCATTACTCTAAAAACATAATTAATTTGAAGTTGAAAATATTACCCCAAAGTTTTACAAGAAAACAATAGCAAAGTTAAGGATCCAGATTAGATCTAAAATTTACATTAAGAAAGTCTCACTTCTTAGAATTGAAAATTCTTTAATAAAAGCCATACATGAGAACAAGAAAGCAAGGAAGAAGACATGGAACAAAAAAGAAGAGAGGTAGATGATGTTCAAGCAAGAAATTTCAGGGTGGTGTTTATATTTAGTACTTTTTTTCTATCAAGCTTTATACTTAGATATTTTTGCTCCTTAAGAGGAAGAATTAGGCAGCATGTGCATATCCAAGCCCTTAACTTCTTTTCAGTGCTGGTGTTGTACTAGTGAGGTCTAAAGATAATGCCCACTGCGTAAAGTTCTAAAGATACATGCCTACTGCACATAGAAGACTTAAAAAAAATAAAAAAGCACAAAGTGTCTAAAGGGATATTTAAAAAATAAGTGATACTCCAGGCAAACTAGAATAGAGGGAATTTGCTCAACTTAATGAAGAACATTTACAAATACTAACAGCTAGCATCATACTTAATGGTGAGAAAGTTTGTTTACTGCTAGTATCAACAATAAGGCAAAGATGTCCCTTCTAATGATTATTTTTCAACATCATACTAGAAGTCATACCTAATGCAATAAGACAAGGAAAGGAAAGAAAAGATAGACATATTCGGAAAGAAGAAATAAAGCTGTCTTTTTTTGTAAATGACATGATCATCTAAGTAAAAAATCCAAAAGATTTTTAAAAAATATTTTGGCAAAGAAATTATTGAAACTAAGAAGTGATTATAGAAACTTGCAAATACAAGATAAATATACAAAAGTTGATCACTTGCTGTATGCCAACAATGAACAAGTAGAATTTAAAATTAAAAACAAATTATCATTTATATTATCACCCAAACAAAAAAATACTTTAGTATAAATCTAATAAAGAATGTATAATAGTTATATGAGGAAAATTGTAACTTTTTAGAAAAAGATTTTATTTATTTGAGAGACTGAGAGTACAAGCAGCGCTGAGGGGCAGAGGAAGAGGGAGAAGCAGACTTCCCACTGAGCAGGGAACCCAACTGACCTGAGCCAAAGACAGACGCTTAACTGACTGAGCCACCCAGATAAGTTATAACTTTCTAATGAAAGAAATCAAAGAGTAAATAAATAAAGAGATATTCCATATTCATGAATAGGAAGGTCCAACATTGGCAAGCTGTCAGTTCTTCCAAACTTGATATAGATTTAATACAATTTGAATCAAAATCTCAGCAACTTATTTTGTGGATATTGACAAATTGATTCTAAGTTTATTTGGAGAAGCCAGAAAAGCCAAGACAATAGTGAAGAGGAAGAATAACTTCAGAGGACGTACACTACCCAACTTCAAAACTTACTGTAAAGCTAGTAATTCAGATGGTCGGTATTGGTGAAAGAATAGATGAACAGATCAATGGAACAGAAGAGAGAAATGCACCCACATAAATATAGTCAGTTGACTATAAGATCTTTGACAAAAGATCAAAGGCAATACATTGGAGCAAAGATAATCTTTTTTTTTTTATTATTGTTACTTAATTTTTTTTTCCAGTGTTCCAAGATTCATTCCCCAGTACCCACCACCAGGCTCTCCCATCCCTCCACCCTGCTCCCTCCAAGTCCCTCAGTTTGTTTCTGTGTCCAAAGTCTCTGTTGTTTCGTTTCTCTCCCTGAATTACCCTACTTCCCATTTACTTTCCTTCTCCCACTGTCCTCCAGGTTACCTCTCATGCACTGCAAGTAAGTGAAACCATGTGATACTTGACTTTCTCTACTTGGCTTATTTCACTCAGCATAATCTCTTCCAGTCCAGTCCATATTGCTACAAAAGTTGGATATTCATCCTTTCTGATGGAGGCATAGTATTCCATTGTATATATGTACCACATCTTCTTTATCCATTCATCTGTTGATGGGCACCTTGG
>PITA01010813.1:0-69942 GCA_004023965.1 Spilogale gracilis | reverse complement strand
CAGATTTTAAAAGTTTTTAAGTAATCTCTACACCCAACATGGGGTTCAAACACAGGACCCTGAGATTATGAGTCGCATGCTCTTCTAACTATGCCAGCCAGGCACTCCTTAATTTTCAGATTTTAAGCAAATTAAGGGGTCTCTGGGTGGCTCAGTCAGTTAAGCATCTGCCTTTGGCTCAGGGCCTGATCCCAAGGTCCTGGGATCAAGCCCCGCATCAGGATCCCTGCCCGGTGGGGAGCCTGTGTCTCCCTCTCCCTCTGCCTGCCATTCTGCCTACTTGTGCTCTCAGTCAAATAAATGAATAAAACCTGGAAAAAAAAAAAAAGCAAATTTAATTCCTAGGATAAATTACACATGGTTGTGGTATATAATCCATTTTATGTTGCTGGACTTTGTATTTTGTTGATGACTTTTACGTCTATCAGAGATACTGATCTGTAGTTTTCCTTTCTTTTGATGTCTTTGTGTGGTGTTGGCATCAGGATAATACTGGCCTCAAAGAATGAGCTGGTTAGTGTCCTCTCATTTTTTGTAAGAATTTTTGAGAACTGGTATTAACTTTCTTTCTTTGACAGAAACAGAGTGAAGCCATCTGGACCCGGGCTTTTCTTTGTGAGTCATTTTTTATTACTAATTCATTCTCTTTCCCTGATACAGGCCTATCCAGATTTCCTACTTCTTCCACAGTCATTTTAACAGCCATTTGTGATCTGGTAACCTCACTATGGCATAGGCAGTACCTTGCATTCCCAAAGAGTTAAACTCTTGACTCACTCACCTAAACTACAATTCCTATACCGCTGACAGGGAAACTGAGGTTATGATGCTTAACATATCATGTTTATGTTATGTTTAACCATGTGTCCTGATTTCAGAGAACAAAACCTAAACTGGATTCCCTCACCCCTTCTCAGATGCATTACAGGTTGCTAGTTATTTTTCCCATATTTACTCATGAACAAATGGGGCTGAAAGGAAGTTGAGCCACAAGGTCATGTGTTCCGGTGACAAGGAAACAAGAAACCAGAGAAACATTTTTACCACTACCTAGAGGGCTTTGGTGAATTGTTCCACACTCCCTCCTGCCAGCTCCTGCTCTCCTAGTCTAGCACATCTTCGTGACATTTGCAAGTTTTAAAAAGGTACCATATTTGTCACCGTCTTCTTATGTACACAAAACCACTAAAGCAAAATAATGAGATTGCTGGCTGGAAACAAACCCTCTCTGCGTCGATGACTTTTTTTTTTTTTTTTTAAACTTTCTGCACTTCAGTTTCTTACCCATAGAAGCAACAATAATATCTACCTCCAAAGAGCTGTTACAAGTACATAATACATGTGCAAGTGTTGGAAACAATGCCTGGCCCCCTTCATGTAGGATCTCAAAGTAAACCATACCGCTAACAATACACACTTGATTTTACTCTCTAAAATAATTCCAGGTTGGAGGTAGAAAGGAGTACATTTTCTATACTCTCTGTACTGAATATAAGCTCTAAGACCTGAAATTACATAGGACATGATGTAATAAATGTCTCCATTCTCAAGGAGATCAACCTGGCAGAAGAAACAATGGATGGGAGGAGGCAGAGGATCATAATGAAAAGCAATGCCTCCGGACTCTGGTAGACCTATGTTGAAACTCTGACTCTACCTTCTACAGGCTGTTACCTGGAACAAGACACTTCGCTAAGCTTCTGTACTCATTGGTAAATGGGGAAAGATAACACTAACACTAAGGAGTTTTGATGAGGATTAGGACAATATCTGTAAAGTATCTGGCACATAATACCACCGGATAAACAGAAACCACTTTTATTAGTTTTCTTAAATGTCGCTTTAATAAACAAATGTGTTTAACAAGTTAAACAACTAATATGAAAACAAGGACCTCATGTTGGTCTGGGGGTTCCCAATCCTGGCTGTACACGTGACCCACCTGGAGAGCTTTGAAAAAGTAAAGCTGCCTATGCTGCACCTAAGACAAAGAGGATTATACTCCTGAGGCCAGAGCCTGGACATCAGTATTCTTATTTTTTTATTTTATTCCATTTTTTAAAATATTTTATTTATTTCAGAGAGACAGAGATCCTATGCATGCACAAATGAGTAGTAGGGGAGAGACAGAGGGGAAGGGAGAGACTCTCCGGCAGGCTCCATGCTGAGCCCGTTGAAGGGCTCAATCCCACGACCCTTACAGCATGACCTGAGCCAAAATCAGAGTCTGATGCTTAACTAACTGAGCCACCCAGGCGCCCCTGGACGTCAGTATTTTTAAAAGCACTCCAGGCAATCCCAGTGTACATCTGGGAATGAGAATCATAAGAGCTAGCCAGAAAAGAAGTCCCGATTTTTTACCAACTGAAACCAATTTTATTTTTTTTAAGCTACTTTTATTGATTAACATGTACTCTTCTGACAAAATAAGCCCATCGGATCTGCCAAATGAGAACTGCTATTATCTGATGGTAAAATGGAAGCTAAGAAATTTCAACAATTTATTTCTGGAAGAAGCAGAGAGTCAGGTTTAAAAGTCTAGTCGAGCCCTAAAGCCCACACCTCTTCCTCAGATGCACTTCTAACTGTCAATACTCGGCATGACTGCAAACCTAGACTCCTGACCAGGAACACCTCACTTCACAATGCGGCCCCAGTGTGCAGGGTGAGGACGAGTTATGTACGTTCGGACGGCTCTGGTGCTGATCCAAACAGCCAAAGCACCAGTCACCAGGGAGATCCGCTCGGTCTCAGACCAGCCAACTTGCCCAACAGGGAATGGTGGCCCCTGAAATTGTGCGACATGGCAAGACTACTGGCTCTGTTTTTCTTTCTTGCATCATCTCTGTCTTTTCCCTCTGCATGGTACACCGGTTCCTAATTCTGCAGACTTCAGTGTAAATGTCACTTCCAGGAGGAAGTCTTCCCCAACCACCAGCACTACCACACTTCCACAGCACCCCCCAGTTTCCCCAGAAGCATTCTCACACCTCAGTGCTCCTGACTGCAAGGACCATGCCGGTCTTGCTCCCTAAGTCCCGCCGCCATAAAGTACCTGATGTATGGTGGGGTGAAGAGGAGCCCTGAGGCAACACGGAGAAGCTACTCTGTAATTATCTCACACAAAAAGGTCATTCTCCTAACTTGGGTCTCTAGTTCCACCTCCCTATGGGGAATTCTATGTGCAATGCTGAAAACTGCTGACTCCGGGCGTTGCATTTATCATCATGTACTCTTCCCATTTTTTAAATAGGTTTGCAATTTTTCATAAAAAGCTTTTAGGGGAAAAAATTAAGTGAGTTCTGTCTCTATCCTTAATCCTGCCTTTCTTGCTATTATTTAGCTACAGGATACCTACCAACAACCTGTCATAATCACTTTCCCACCATCTGCTGGCAGGGTCAACAGGCAAAGACAAACCTGTTGGCAGTATAAGAAAGTACTAAAGAACTCCAGGGTCAGCCAACAAAAAGCGAGAAGCTTCTGCCAACAGCCAGAAACCAGAATGCAATGAAACACTGGGATTCCGTCAATTTCCTTTTACAACCTTTCCTCCAGGACAACAGAATTGCTGTTCGGGTCTAAAAACAGGAAGAAGAAAAAGAGGCTCGAGAGAGTGAGCAAGCTGCAGAAGAGAGCACAGCGGTGATCTACTGAGTCAGGGGAGCTGAGTTATATAAATTCCGCTTGCTCTGGTGCAGGGCCTAGGAGCCAAATCACCAACCAGCCAAGCATGCTCGATTTCAGCAGCTACCTAACGTGCACAAGAGAACACTGCGAACAGTAAAGAAAAAAATCCCCAATCACAACAGCCGTTCCCAAAGGACTGTGCACCATAAACGGTTCTCTCTAGAACACTCTGACAAGGATATTAAGTTTTCAAGTTCAATAGATGAAAAAAATAGAACCAAACCCCTCACTTTCTAGCCCCTGTTCCCTCATGACCGTTCCTGAGGCAAAGGACTGTGTTGTCAGTGCAGCTGACCTAAGCTCTGACACTTGCCATTACCTCTTGCTGCTTCTCCTCATTGGGGTAGGTGTCTACAAATACTCCCAGCCCCACAAATTTGTCCATGTTTCCAAACACAGGCCCTAGAGAGAGAGAACAGATGACGAACAATGAAATAAAGCCAAGAGTTGATAAAGGAATAACATATCACTATGATGGAGGAAAAAGTAAAATTCAAGCGACTCCCAGGTCTCTCTTTAGGATGAGAAAACATATGTAAAAGCAGCCGGCAAAGTTCAGGGCCTATAACAAGCACCCAGTAAAGTCAGTAGCTGTTTGGTACTGAAGGCAAGGGGAAGGGAGAAGGCCACTACAACACGGTTTAGCACTAGAGCTGCTCTCTGGTCCAAACTGGTTGCTAAGGCGCCCCTGAAGAATTCTGCTTCACGAACGCTTGGTGACAATGATGCCCCTGAGAGAGAGCTGAATTCCCAAGTTCCACTTCTTGTTGCAAAAGAGATCAGGTCAAATCAGGTTGAGTTTACCATGTCCTTGGAGCCACGGCTCCCACGCAACTCCTGACTCAAGGAGTTCTGAGACCGTTCACCGCACGTGCTACGGAGAAGTCAGCTCACCCAATCATCTGTGTTCAGGAAAGCTGGTGCTTCCACCCAGCCAACAGGCCATGTGGCCTCAAAGGGAAACCAGAAAAAACTAATTAGCAAGATCTCACCCCAGGATGAGTCAAGTTCAGCTGCTCTATTGGGATTCAGACCCTGTTCTAGAGACTAGACAGGCTGGTCTTCATCCGCAGACATCAAGGGAGTGGGAAAAGTGCTGGCACTGGGGGGACGTATGCTTCTCAGGGGGCATGTGAGAAAGCAGGCCTGTCGCGCCCCACAAAAGAGCACCCGGGGTCCAATACCTGGCTGCATCCGATCCTTCGTGTACCAGATCGCTAAGCCATCCCCATGAAGATTCTTCTTTCCTTGTCCGTGGATTCTGAAGTGCACTTGCAACTCCCAATCTCTCAGGAAGCATGGCTAGAGTGAAAAAGACACCGGAATCAACGAAGAGCATGAAGTGGCAAAGCTCTCACGCCCTCAGAGCGGTCTAGAGACTCGGAAAACCTAAGTTCGGGCGACATGAGGCGAAGGGTTGAAATTGAGATCTATGACTTGCTAAGTGTTCACGTCATAGAATTAAACAGGTCAGGCCATCCAACTACATGTGGTATTTGACATGAAAAGTGACTAAGCCGCTCACTGTCTCCCACAGAAACAGGACAGCACTCGAAAGTTGGAAAAGACCACTAAGCCAGCCCATGATCTTACAGCGAAGCATCCCAGCCTTTCGAGTACAGGCGGCTCGACTGACACTCATTCGCAACTGCAGAGCACTCCTCTGGCAGATCGTAAAAAGCCTGGATTTTAAGAAAGCTCCAAGTCTCATTCATTACAAAAGAATTTTTGAAAATTAAAAATTAAGAGTGATTTTAAAAAAAGCTCAGTCATTATGCGAAGGTTTCCAGAATGATTAGCAGACATGTTGACAACTCTAATGAGCTAGACTTGGCCCTATGTAAAGCTGAGGGGCAAGCCAGAATTCCTCAAGAAGGGGTATGTTACGCCCCAAAGACTCATGCCCATGACCAAGAAGCATAAATGCACCAAAGGAGAACACCACCCCCATTACAGGGCAGCTCCTGGTGGAAAAACACTAAGAAGGTGAGTACTAATCAGACTCCTGGGTTTGTTCTTTGGTGTTTTTTTCTTTATGTATCAAAAGCTTGGAAAAATGGAGAAGGAGGTAAGTGGATGGTTAAATGCTCAAAGGAGCTGAACACTTTTTCCAGGAGAGAGCAGAGTAGGTATCTGGCTTAGACAGGCTCCTGATTACCCGTCACTATGAAGAAAGGAGGGAATGAGGAATACATAGGCCAACAGGATTTAGCCAGAATCTTTACAGATTGTTCCAGCTCTTAAGCAACATAATGCTAGATCATTTTTAGTTTTCATTTCTAATTTCTGGGAAATCTTCCAAAAGTGTTAGTATTAGGAGCACATGGTCAAATGAAAGGGGTGAAGTTACTTCTGAATTCACAAAAAAACCCACAATTTCCGATAGCTTACCCTACCCTGAGGAGCCCAGTCCCTGTGTTGTCATTCTGGGTTCTCCTCTTTCTACTATTTCACTTAGATTTCAGGCCAAGAGTGAAGTTCAGTGGCAGGAAGCTGCCCCACGGCCAGCAGGTAGATAGTATTCCCCCTGGGATGAGGCCAGGGCCAGAGAGGTTCACACTGAGCCAAGAGGTGTCGGCCACTTCTCCTTGGTCTCCTCGAGCACAGTGCCATATGCCTTTGCTCAGGGCTATGTCTCATAGAGCTTCTGACTCTTGGCTGTACATTAGATTCACCTAGGGAGCTTTTAAAACTCCCTGTGACCACAGGCATGAACTCCGCTGGACAGCCAATTTGAGAATCACTGTTCAAATAAATACATCCTATTCAAATAACTCAGGACCAACTCCAAAGCTCATTATGATAGTCAGATAACAACAACCACAAAAATACAGTATCAGAGAATCTGAGAAAGGGCAGGAAAACTAGATCCTAAACCAGAACTGCTGCTAAAAGAGTTATGCAGAGGCAGCTAGCAAGACAGCATATAGCCTTGAACATAACCATTTAGTAACCAGAGACCTCCAACGATGAGACTTATGATAGAGGCATAATGTAAAAACATCCATTTCTGTAACCATTTTAACTTTTCCAGAACTTTTCATGTCTATCATCTTATTTTGACAATAACCCTAGTGGGCACGCACAAGGTATTACGAAGCTCATTCGGCAGGCAGAAAAAATGGAGCAATGAGAGAATTAAGTAACGGCAAGGGCTCAAGTGGGTCTGTGATACAGCTAGATCTGGAACCCAAGCCGGCCTTGTGTCTCTTCTCCCAGGACACACCACCCTGTACTCTATCCAAGAATGAGTTCAACACTACAATCTGGGTTAAGAGGCCAGCCTGTGCAAAGAGCGCATGGAGAAACTTCGCTTATCCCTCTGTTCTGTTAGAACTCTCTGCCACATAAAATGAACAGAGAAATCATTCTCTTTGCTGAGGTTCACTTATCTATGACCATGAAAAGTCGTAAATCAAAAACCATGAAAAATTAAGTTCTTAGGGGCGTCTGGATGGCTGTTGGTTAGGCAACTGCCTTCAGCTTGGGTCATGTTCCTGGAGTCCTGGGACCAAGTCCCACATCGGGATCCCAGCTCAGTGGGGAGTCTGCTTCTCCCTCTGACCTCTCCCCTCTCATCTCTCTCTCTGTGTCATTCTCTCTCTCTTTCAAAGAGATAAAATCTTTTTTTATTAATTTATTTGATTTTATTTATTTGACAGAAAGAAACACAGCTAGAGAGGGAACACAAGCAGGAACAGTGAGAAAGGGAGAAGCAGGCTTCCGGCTGAGCAGGCAGCCCGATGCGGGGCTCAATCCCAGGACTCCAGGATCATGACTTGAGTGAAAGGCAGATGCTTAAGGACTGAAGCACCCAGGCGCCCCAGATAAAATCTTAAAAAAAAAAAAAAAATAAGTTCTTAGCTTATGAGAACCCAAGAGAAAGTGTTAACGGATGCCATTGTCATTCACAAAAGTAAAGTTGTTGTAAAAGATTTAGAAAGAGCCCTGGAAACCAAAAAGAAAGCATCACCTTACACTTGTACAAAATCATAGGGCAGCCACACCAGGAAGACTGTACTCACTTCTTGCCGCCACACCTCAAGGAAGACAATGTGGCTAGAAAAGGTCCAGAGAAGGACAAATAAAATGACCAAGGGGCTCAAAGAGGCTTTCACATGAAAATAAAATTTAAAATTAGACTCGTCAAAGTGAAATAACAAGGGCGGATACTGGGATGAAGTTTAGGATACATTTAAAAGAGCAGTCTTCTGCTTTACAAAGGAATAAAATGTGAGTTAAGATGTTAACCTCCAAGAAGTAATACTATCGGGTCAAGGGGGAATTACAGACATTTCTGAAAACACAGGGTGCCTGGGGGGGGTCAATCAGTGAAGCATCTGCCTTTAGCTCAGGTCGTGATCCCAGGGTTTTCAGATCGAGTGCCCCATCGGGCTCCCTGCTCAGCAGAGAGCCTGCTTCTCCCTCTCCCACTGTGGATCCCCCTGTATGCTCTCTCATTCCCTATCAAAGAAATAAGTAAAATCTTTAAAAAAAAGACATTTCAGAAAACACAATCAAAATGGATTATTTGCTATAACTGGAACAATCGAGAGCACTTCTCTACGTATCTGATTGCACTGTGAAGGTCATCATAGTCTCTGAAATGAAAATCCTTGATATCCATGAAAGACAGAGCACTGGGGATAAACGGTAAAATTAAGTCAATATGCCAATGCTAAACGTTTTCGGGCTTTCTGGGTCACCAACACAGGAAGGGGAAAGATTCTTACCACCCGGTTCCACAGGGCACCCTGTTTACTTTGCATATCTGGGGTAAGGCGGATATACTGGGTCATCACCATGGCATTGCCCATCAGATTCCACAGTGAGGAACTGCCTGTGCCCACACCTATGGGGAGGAAGTAGATCAGTTCATACTCTTCAACACCAACCCACTCTGAAACCACCATGGATCCCTCCCAAAGCTGGAGTCATCATCCTTTTCTCTCTTTCATGACACTCCATCTCCTACCTTCTGTCCTTCATAAATCTCAAATCCTTACCATCTTGACAACTTCTTTTCTTCAAGCCCTTCTCAGGTGAAGACCCCAGAGCACATCAGAGCTATCCCTTCCCTGCCTCAATAACCATAGCTCAGATCCATTCCTCCTATTTTATATGTAAATTTTAGCATCATAAAAGAAAAAAAATTCCCCAGTTCTACCAAAAAGAGCTTCACTCTCAGGCCTCTGGGGCTTAATCAGATTCTTTCTGTAAACAATTCAAGTGTGAAGGTACTTCCCCAGTATCTCTGGCTACAAGCCTCTGCAAGTGAGAACTTTGTGTCAGTATAATCCACAGTGCCAGGAGAGACAAGCACAGATGAGGCACTCGGGCGCATCTGCTGAGCGAATAAATGATCACCCTTAGCAGCTGTGTATACACTCTTGCACTTTGAGTTATTTGTCTGCAGTCCACAAGGAAACAGACCTGTGTGAGTTAAGCCATCTGCACTGATCTGGTCCTCCCCGTGCTAACTACATAAATTTTCTCGTCGACAAGCTGTGCCTAACAGCCTGAGAACCCTGAACAGAGCAAAAAGCTAACCGGCCTCTTTCATCAGCAGGGCGCCCGGGTAGGAGAACAGGTGTTTTAACCCGCAACAGAATTTTATCTTCTTTCTCAGTCCAGCCAAGTTCTAACCCCAGTTCTGCCTCCTCCTTCATTTCCAGCACATCCACAGCTCCATGGAGACCGGCTATTTGATCCTGGCCTTCAATCACTATCCACCATTTGCAGTTCTATCCCTTCCCACATTCTTCCTGTCCAACTCCGAGCTCCCCTTTGTCTAGACCTAGCGCTAGGGGCATTCGATCCCGGCTTCGACCTGCTGGAAGGGGGCGGGGAGAGCTGACCTCCACCCTTTGGACCCGTGGCTCCCAAACTGGGCGGGAGTCCCCATGGGGCCCCACTCACCGCCGGTCCCGGTTTCCTTAGGGCCACGACGCTTTTCACCACCCCCGCTCCCTACGGCTGAGCTCGGGTCCCGAAGCCCTCCCCAAGCACGACCACCTCGCCCCGGGCGCCTCACCCTGGTAGGGCTTCGACAGCGAGTGCTCCCGTTTCAAGTACTCGAACGTCTGACCCGCCCCGACTTGCCGTGGCCCCTGCCCACACCCCAACAAGAGAAGAAGGAGCAACATCCTGGACCCATTCCGAGCCGACAAACGCCGCCGCCACCGCTGCCACCACCCAGAGGGTCCCAGAGTCGCCGCCATCTTTCCCACCGCCGTTCCTTCCTTAAAAACCCGCCCCGTAGCCCAAGCCATTAGCCCAGGGAACCGTCTGCCCCGGGTCCCATTGGCTCTCCTCGAGCCCCCGCCCCCGCAGGTGAACATCTCACTGATTGGCTGGCTTGGTATCAGTTGCCTTGCCAACCCAGGAAAGGGGCGTGGCCTAGTGCCTGGTCTCACGTATTTGCATTTGCCAGGCGCTCCACCAGGCCTGCTGGCAGACTAGTGATTTCCATTTTGTCTCTGCGTTCTAGAGCAAGTTTAAAGAGATAAAATGTTTCTCCCAGCAAATGTTCTATCCTCTATCCCGTAGTACGCTCCTGTCTGCAGAGCTGTCCATCGGATGTAGAACTGAACGGAGAAATAGACAATCCACAGTTGCTGGACAATTTTCAAAATTTCTAAAAGACTTGAACAGAACAAAGAACTTGACCTGATGACATTTATAGAAACTCCACACAACATCGGGCGCCTGGGTGGCTTAGTCCTTAAGAGTCTGCTTCGGGGCGCCTGGGTGGCTCAGTGGGTTAAAGCCTCTGCCTTCGCTGGGGTCATGATCTCAGGGTCCTGGGATCGAGGCCCGCGTCCAGCTCTCTGCTCAGCAAGGAGCCTGTTTCCTCTGTCTCTCTGCCTGCCTCTCTGCCTACTTGTGATCTCTCTGTGTGTCAAATAAATAAATAAAATCTTTAAAAAAAAAAAAAAAAGTCTGCTTCCGCTCAGGTCAGGTCGGTGATCTCAGGGTCCTGGGATCCAGCCCCACATGGGGCTTCCTGCTCAGCCCTGGGGGCAGGGAGGGTGCTTCTCCCTCTCTCACTCCCCCTGCCTATGTTCTCTCCCTAGTTGTGTTTTTCTCCGTCAAATATATAAATAAAATCTTTAAAAAAGAAAAAATGAAACTCCACAAAACAACAGAAGACACATTCTCTTCTGGTGCAAAAGAAAGATTTGCCAAGACAGCCTGGGCAAGAAAAACCAAAAAAATCACCTCCACGATTTAAAGGAAATGAAAAAAGCATACATAGTATGGTCTCCTATCATGACAAAATTAGACTAGAAATTGACAACTGAAAAATTTCTGAGAAATCCCCAAATATTTGGAAATTAAACAACTCACTTCTAAATAACCCATAAGGAAGCAGGAAGTGCTGAAGGACTGCAGTGAGTTTTCTAAAAAAAAAAAAAAAAATTCAACAGGGCTATCAGTCCTTTACCTGGATGGCACAGTAATGCACCCAAAAGACTATGAAACCAGAAGAGAGTCATCCTAGCTTCCCACCTTTTCCTCATCAGTTCCATCACCCAATCACTTATCAAGTCCTGATGTTATTCCTAATCACTTCTCAATGCCTTCACATCCTTTCCATCCCTTGCTTTGTCTTTCTCCCAAACCACAATGCGTGTCCCAGCTGTCACTCTGATCACCATCATCCACACAGCCAAGCGACCTAAACCATCTAACCATGCCATTTCCTCAGTGTCAGGGGTAAATGAGTCGATACTGGTAAATCTCTTAAACAGTTGCTGGCATGTAGTAAGCCCTCTATCATTATTATTATCGCTAACCGAGCCCTTGATGGCTGCCATCACCGGTGGGGAAAAGATTCAAGCCCCTCAACTTGGCGAACAAAGCCTCCTGCCACCTGACTCTGGCCCTTCTCTGACTTTATTGCCCACAGCTTTCTTTCTTTATTTATATGCTCCAGCCTTCCCTCTTCCCCTCTCCTTTTCCCCAGCCCACTTCCTCCTGGAAGCCTTCCCTGACCTCCTCAGGCAGCATCAGATGCCCCACTCTGAGCTCTCAATGTTGCCCAAGCACATTTCTCAGAGAACACTTGCCAGGTCTGTGTCTGTCTTCCCAACAGACTTAACCAAGCTTAATTCTCTCTTTCCTCAATAAATATATTTAATACAATAAACATGAATGTAAGCCTGTTTTATGAATGATCAATATTTTAAAATGAAAACTATCCGGACACCTGGCTGGCTCAGTTAGTTGAGTGTCTGCCTTGGGCTCAGGTCATTGTCCTGGGGTCCTGGGATGGAGCCCCCTTGGGCTCCCTGCTAAATGGGGAGTCTGCTTCTTCCCACCCACCCCATGCTCTTTCTTCCTCTCTCTCTCTCTCTCCCTCTCTCTCTCTCTCTCTCTCTCTCAAGAAAATAAATAAAATCTTCAAAATAAATAAATAATAGAAAAAGAAAAAGAAAACTATCACAACCATCTGGGCACCTGGCTGGCTTAGTCGGGGGAGCACGTGACTCTTGATCTCAGGGTAGTGAGTTCAAGGCCCACAATGGATATAGAGGTTACTTAAAATAACATGTAGGGGAGCCTGGGTGGCTCAGTGGTTAATCGTCTGCCTTTGGCTCAGGTCATGATCCCAGAGTCCCAGGATCGAGCCCCACATCGGGCTCCCTGATTGGCAGGAAGCCTGCTTCTCCCTCTCTCACTCCCCCTTTTTGTGTTCCCTCTCTAGCTGTGTTTCTTTCTGTCAAATCAATAAAATCTTTAAAAAAATTTTTTTAATCTAAATAAACAAATAAATAAATTGTCACAACCACAGATCAATTTACACACTCTACAGAAAGTAGATGTTTAGTGATACAACATAAGAAATTACAATGTATCTATTCACATCATGCCCTAGCTATAAAACCATTCATGGATCCCAATTACCATAGGGTAGAATCCAAACATCTTAGTGTAGCATTCAAAGCCCTTCAACCTGACTCAGATCAGGCTGTACACATGTCTATTACAACGTGTGCCACCCTGATTTATGCAGTTCAATTAACAGATTATGTGTTTGTGTCCCTGGCAAGGCTGGAAGCTCCTGGACCACAGGAAGCATATCTTACTCATTTCTGATCCCAGGCCTCACCCACATCCCCATTCCCTAACCCACCTCCCAGCACATAGTAGGAGTTCCAATCTTCTTTTCTTTTTTTTTAAAGATTTTATTTGTTTGACAGAGAGAAACACAGCCAGAGAGGGAACACAAGCAGGGGGAGTGAGAGAGGGAGAAGCAGGCTTCCTGCCGAGCAGGGAGCCCAGTGTGGGGCTCGATCCTGGGTCTCCGGGATCATGACCTGAGCCGAAGGCAGTGGCTTAACCAACTGAGCCACCCAGGCGCCCCCGATTTTCTTTTTTAAGATTTTATTTATTTATTTGACAGAGAGAAACACAGCTAGAGAGGGAACACAAGTAGGGAGAGTGAGAGAGGGAGAAGCAGGCCTCCCACGGAGCAGGGAGCTTGATGCAGGGCTCCAACCTGGGACTCCAGGACAATGACCTGAGCCCAAGGCAGACGCTCAACAACCGAGCCACCCAGGTGCCCTGAGTTCCAATTTTTTGAATAAAATTATCTCCATTATATTTCTCTGTCAGCTGAAATTTTTTCACTGTGGTAAATACACATAAAATCAAATTTACCATTTTAACCATTTTTTAAAAAGATTTTACTTATTTATTTGACAGAGAGAGACACAGCTTGAGAGGGAACACAAGCAGGAGGAGTGAGAGAGGGAGAAGCAGGCTTCCCAACAATCAGGAAGCCCAATGTGGGGCTCGATCCCGGGACTCTGGGATCATGACCTGAGCCAAAGGCAGACAATTAACGACTGAGGCACCCCAGTTTTTTTTTTTTTAAGATTTTATTTATTTATTTGAGAGAGAGCATGAGAGAGGAGAAGTTCAGAGGGAGAGGCAGACTCCCCACAGAGCTGGGAGCCCAATGCAGGACTGGGTCCTGGGAACTCCGGGATCATGACCTGAGCCAGAGGCAGTTGCTCAACCAACTGAGCCACCCAGGCGCCCCGTTTTAACCATTTTTAAGTACACAGTTCAGAGGCATTAAATACATTCATGTTACTCTGTGACCTGTCAACTGGAATCTGGATAGAGTATCTTAGCATACCTCATTGTAAAGTTCACTGCGATGAAGAAAAGGGGAATAAAGGAGAAGGTGTGACAGACAAAATACACTGGTCAATAAAGCAGATAATTTTGTTCAGATTATCGCAATAGCGAGAATGCTCATTAGTGAGGATCCTATCAAAGAGAACATATCAAAGAGAAGTAGGGGGGCCCCTGGATGGCTTGGGGTCCTGGGATCAGCCTTGCATGGGACTTCCTGCTTAGCAGGGAGCCTCTCCCTCTTCCTCTGCCCCCCCCACATTCTCACGTTCTCTCTCTCTCTCTCTCTCTCTCAAATAAATAAAATCTTAAACTTAAAAAAGAGAAAGAAAAAAAGAAAAAAGGGGGGCCTGGTTTTCATAGAATCAGGTAAACAAGGGAATCATCATGAAGAGGGATGGAAATGGTTTTATCTGAGTCACTGAGGAAAGGCAAAAATGAGTCTTATCTCAGAATATTCTAGAGCAGGACAGTCTTTTGAAATTAGCCATTTCTCCGAACTCAAAATGGAGTGAGGGTGAACACAAAACAGTGAGAGGATTTCTTGACTGTAGCTGCTTTCCAGAAGTATGAGGTTCATATAAAGTTCAACACTGTTAAGGTCTTGAGGGTGTGCAGGGAAATAGAAAAAGGGGCCATGTCCTCCTCCCACACGGCTCTACACACAGTAGAAGCACCTTCTGATAGTTGGGTCAGGTCTTGACCCACCATCTTTCAGCTGCTTAATATCCTCTTTTTCTGCCGAGAATCATCTCCCATGATCTAGGGTTATACACCATCAGGCTCTCTGCTCAGCGGGAAGCCTGCTTCTCCCTCTCTCACTCCCCCTGGTTTTGGGTCCATCGTCAGCCCTAGAGTGGCAGCTAAACCGGCTCCACCCCAGCCCCAGACAACACACAGCCCGCCCCTGACCGCCCCACCCCCCCACCTCCACCCCCCCCACTCCCCGCCCCTGCCCTGCTCCTCCAGTACTCCAAGCAGACCCTAGAGCACAGAAGCAGACAAGAACTCTAACACTAACTAGCCAACTACTTTCCAGTGGCAACTTACAAATGCTGGCTTCCCAACAAGCCACAGCTGAATAGTCTAGAGTGCTTGGGGCATACAGATGCCTGGGTCCCCCATTCAAACACCTGATTCATAAGTCTGGGGTAGGATCCAGGGATCTGGTTTTGAAAATCTCTCCCCAGAGAAGGAGATATGCAGCCAAATCCCAGAACCACAATACTTTCACATCCAACATCTCATTTTGACCTCACCTTGACCTGATGTGGTACACAAAGGACACATTACCACACTTGAGTATTAGGACATTTGTACTCAGTTCATAGAGTAAATTTCAAACAGGGTATAGCACCTGAATTTAGAGGTAAGATTTTGAGACTTGGTTGCTTTTTTTTTTTAAGATTTTATTTATTTGTTTGACAGAGAGAGATCACAAGTAGGCAGAGAGGCAGGCAGAGAAAGAGGAGGAAGCAGGCTCCCTGCTGAGCAGAGAGCGTGATGTGGGCCTCGATCCCAGGACCCTGAGATCATGACCTGAGCCAAAAGCAGAGGCTTAACCCACTGAGCCACCCAGGCACCCAAGACTTATTTTAAAATACTCTGGAGGAGGGATATCTGACCGGCTCAACTTGTATGGACGGTGACTCTTGACTTCTGCATTGTGAGTGTGAGCCTCATACTTGGCTTAGAGTCCTTAAAAAAAAAAAGAAAAAAAAATACTATGGAGGAAAATTGTGTCTGTTAGGGAGAGAGTAGGATATGTGAAAAAAAAAAAAAGCCTAGCAAGATCTTGATAAATGATGAAGCTGGATTATGGGGATAGGGGGATTCCCTCTAGGTTTATGTGTTTGAGAGTTACCATAATAAAAAAACTTTTAAATCTCCCTTGGAGATGATGACGAAATGTGCTGGGTATGCATTTGTGGTGTTTTCTAAATTTCCTCCAGGGAATGAAAACTGTAATTAACCGTAATCTGTAAAGTTCATTGTGACCCATCCAATATAAAGTCATAACTAAAAAGAGAGCAGTCTGCAGTCTAGAACAAGAACAGTCAACGGAGGAAAATGCATCCAAGTGGGGGGCGCCTGGGTGGCTCAGTTGGTTAAGTGTCTGCCTTCTCCTCAGGTCATGATCTCAGGGTCTTGGGATTGACCATCAGGGCTCCCTGCTCAGCAGGGAGTCCACTTCTCCTTCTCCCTCTGCTTCCCTCCCCCATGCTCTCTCTCTTAAATAAAT
This sequence comes from Spilogale gracilis, assembly GCA_004023965.1. Lineage (NCBI taxonomy): Eukaryota > Metazoa > Chordata > Mammalia > Carnivora > Mephitidae > Spilogale > Spilogale gracilis. The sequence continues at coordinate 53,861 of PITA01010813.1, read as the reverse complement.
ACATAAAATTTTTAAAAAAGAAAAAAGGAAAATGTGTCAGAGTATATCATCTGTCCAGAGAGACAGTATTTCTAAATATCCTGTGTGTGTTATTCAAATCAAGCCTTTACTCTGACATATTCATAACGACTTCCCACCTAACATTTTAGCTCTCTTAGAATTTCTCTGTATATTAATATTTAAATTTCTCAGTATATCGAGGTATTAGTATATTACCATACTGCTAGTATGAGCATATTTGTATGTTAGGTAAGAAATTAGTATTTGGCAAACAATCAAACATGGAACACTACATCAAAAACTAATGATGTACTGTATGGTGACTGACATAACACAATAGAAATTAAATAAATAAATAAATAAATAAATAAAGATTAGTATTTGGCTTTATCACTTCATTACTGTGTGAGTTAGGCTCCCCAATGTGTTTACCCATCAGTGAATTTTTTTAAAGATTTTATTTATTTATTTGACACAGAGAGAGAGAGAGATCACAGGTAGGCAGAGAGGCTGGCAGAGAGAGAGAGAGGGAAGCAGACTCCACACTGAGCAGACCCTGAGACTCTGAGACTCTAGTCCTGAGCAGACCAGGACTCTGAGACCACGACCAGAGCTGAAGGCAGAGGCTTAACCTTCTGAGCCACTGGCGCGCCCCCCCCCATCAGTGAATTGATAATACCCTGAGGACCAGCTCTCAGATCTATGGCGGCTCTACGAAGGGGCAAATAAATTAGGGACTGTCTCTAGGCCTCCAGAGGCCTGCTTATCACAGGGAAGTTGGGACAGAGGTAAGATTCACCAAGAATTACAGAATGAAGGAGGGAAGGAGGGAGGAGCCCTCTGGCATGTGGAGTCAGAATGAAAACATTGGCCCTTCTGGGGCACCTCCGTGGCTCGGTTGTTGAGTGTCTGCCTTCAGCTCAGGTCATGATCCCAGAGTCCCGGGATCAAGACCTGGGATCGAGCCCCACATCGGGCTCCCTGCTTGGCAGAAAGCCTGTTTCTCTGTCTCTCACGGCCCCTGCTTGTGTTCTCTTTCTCACTGTGTCTCTGTCAAAAATAAATAAATAAAATCTTACAAAACCAGCAAACAAACAAACAGAGAAAAGAAATAGGATAAGCCCTATCTTTGAAGGTCAAACAACTTTAAAAAAAAAAAAAAAGCTTTTTAGGTATAATATTCCTCACTTCCCTCCTGCCTATGGAGGACGAATAGATGGAGGAGTCCTGAACTTTCCAGATGCTGGATGAGGTAGGAGTGTATGAGGACAGCTGAGCTACAGCTCTGATAGAAGCCAAGGGAGGGGCGAATGAGGGTGGAAATTCCCATGCTGTGCAGCAGGCTCTAAAAAACAGCAGACTCTTCTGTTCGAGTGGAGGCCATGGGGACGAGGGAAGCCATCCTGGAGCTTTAGCAGTTAACCTGGCTCAGAGTCGGAGCCAACCTGATCATGGTCACTTCCAAAAGTTTGACTGAAGGTTATTGGCTCTGGCGGGGAAGCCAAGAAGTCAAGATATGGGGAAGCCAAGAAGTCAAGATATAGAATACAGAAGACGTGGTGGTATACTAAATGCTTAAAGGTAACTGATGGATAAAAACTGAAGATTAATGCATCTGAAGATTAAGCCCAATTGCAAAAATGTGACTGTATTTCTTTAAATCATATTCTACTTGGTATTTCTTTAAACAACTAGATCGGGGCACATGGGTGGCTCAGTCAGTTAAGTGTCTGCCTTCAGCTCAGGTCATGATCCTGAAGTCCCAGGAATGAGTCCCAGAAGGGGCTCCCTGCTCAGCAGGGAGTCTGCTTCTTCCTCTGACCCTCCCCGCTCTCATGCTCTCTCTCTCATTCTCTCTCTTTCAAATAAATAAATAAAATCTTTAAAAAAAAAAAAAAAGAAAGAAAGAAAAGAAAAAACTGCAGAGAGGAAAGGGTAGAAGCAAGGAGATCAAGTATATTGTTAACTCAAGTGAGAAAGGAAGGTGCCTAGGTCCTGGGTGGAGGTAGTAAAAGTGGGGAGAGGCAGCTGGAATTTACATGTATTTTCAAAATGCAGTCAACAGGATTTGCTGATGGATCTGACAGAAGTCTAAGAGAAACAGGGGAATAAAAGACGACTCCAAGATTTTCTGGCCACAGCAACTGGAAAGATGGAGTTGCCATACACTGACAGAAGTGAAGTTATAGGAGATACATGTTTTGGAGAAAAGATCAATATTTTAGCTTTAGTGATACTATGTTTATGTGTCTATTGGACATCTAAGCACGAGCAGACCATCTGACCCCAACCAGCATCCCAGTAAGACCAAATTCCCAATATATTTTTTATTTAATTTTATTTTTTTCAATGTTCAAAGATTCATTGTTTATGCCCCACACCCAGTGCTCCACGCAATACGTGCCCTCAGTACCCACCACCAGGCTCTCTCATTCCCCCACCCCCTTCCCTACAAAACTCTGTTTGTTTCAGAGTCCAAATTCTCTCATATTTCATTTCTTTCCCCAAATTACCCTACTTCCCATTTCCTTTCCTTCTCCTACTGTCCTCTATATTACCCCTTATGCACCACATGTAAGTGAAACCATGTGATACTTGACTTTCTCTACTTGGCTCATTTCACTCAGCATAATCTCTTCCAATCTGATCCATGTTGCTACAAAAGGTGGATATTCATCCTTTCTGATGGAGGTGTAGTATTCCATTGTATATATGGACCACATCTTCTTTATCCATTCATCTGTTGATGGGCACCTTGGCTCTTTCCACAGTTTGGCGATGGTGGCCATTGCTGCAATGAACATTGGGGTACATATGGCCCTTCTTTTCACTACATCTGTATCTTTGGGGTAAATACCCAGTAGTGTAATTACAGGGTCATAGGGTAGCTCTATTTTCAATTTTTTAAGGAATCTCCACACTGTTTTCCAAAGCGGCTGCACCAACTTGCATTCCCACCAATAGTGTAAGAGGGTTCCCCTTTCTCCGCAGCCTATCCAACACTTGTTGTTTCCTGTCTTGTTAATTTTGGCCATTCTGACTGGTGTAAGGTGATATCTCAGTGTGGTTTTGATTTGAATTTCCCTGATAGCTAGTGATGATGAACATTTTTTAATGTGTGTATTAGCCATTTGTAGATCTTCTGTGGAGAAGTGCCTCTTCATGTCTCCTGCCCATTTTTTGATGTGTTCATCTTCTTTTTGGATGTTGAGTTTGAGTAGTTCTTTATAGATCTTGGATAATAACCCAATTCTCAATATTTAAGAAAAGCAGTTGGGGTCAGGGTTAGAGAAAGTTTATCAATTGATTAGTGTTCAGTAGAGAGGATTTTCCCTTAGGTACTGTGATAACCAGACTCCAAATGTTTCCCATTGACCCCTATCACCTGCTCCTGGATAGTCCCCTCCCACAATGTGTCAGTTTGGTCCATATGACCAATAGAATACGAAAGATGTGGTGGTATACCATCTCTAAGGCTAGATCATAAAAGATATTGTGTTTCTGTTTCGGATCTCTTATTACAGGCAAAGCAAGCTACCATGTTGTAAGTAGCCCCATGAAACGTCCATGGGACAAAGAACTGTGTCCTCCTGCAAATATCCATGTGAGTTAGCTTGAAAGTGGGTCTTCCAGCCTCAACCAATTCAGATGACTTTAGCCCCAGCCAACATCTTGACTTCTGTTTGTAAGAAACTGAACCAGAACCACCCAGCTAAACTGTGCTTCCTAATTCCTGATCCACAGATACTATGACATAATAAAGGTTTATTATTTTAAGCCACTAAGTTCTAAGGGTAATTTGTCATGCAGCAATAGGTAACTAACATACCTCTCTAAGTCAAGTAAAGCAGATGCTCTAACAAAATTTGGAGGGCCCACCAAGAAGAGAGACTGGCATTCTATTGCACATTCAGACCTCGGCTCAGGCAGTAATCTTACTGTTCCGCCCTAGGTGGTCTATACTGCAACCCTTGGGGGGACACTTTCAGGAGGGGCTGCCTGACAAGTATACACCAACAGCAAGAAGCTGGAGGCAAGGAGTCCCAGCAAGGGCTGAGCTGAACTTCCTACTACCAGAAACCAGTAACTGACACAAATCACTCTCAGTCAGGTGGCGACCACACGAGGGGGGTTCAAACCATAGGAGATTATGTAAAGACGAATGACCCTTCTTCCCCTACCAGGCCCCAGTACTAGAGAAGTTTGACCCTGAAAAGGAAGAGGGACATCTCCTAGAACCAACACATGACTCTCTTTGCTGGACACCAGACACATACACACACACTCACATAAACACCTCCCCACCCTGAAACTGGCTGCAGTGATTGGAGGATTGAAGGTTGACCAAGGTCCTTCCCCCAGCTAAGTCCCCAGAGCAGAAACTGAATCCCAAGCCTGGATGATAGGAAGGGAGTGTAAGTGATGTAAACCAGAAACAAGATGGGAGTTCTTAATGGACCTGAGTGGACTTCTAATACTAAAAGTCACACTAAAGCTGTGCAATTCATCTAGGATCTCAAGAAGGAAGGGAAAAAGGAAATTTGATAGAAGTTGGTTACAAGATTGTCATGTTAAGGCTCCACTGAGTGGAGATTCCTCAATCAACCAATTATAATTCTGTTCCTCTAACCCAAGTCCTTAGAGGGGCAGTACAACACATGAGTTGTTGTTGTTGTTTTAAAGATCTTATTTATTTATCTGACAGAGAGAGAGATCACAAGTAGGCAGAGAAGCAGGTAGAGAGAGAGGAGGAAGCAGGCTCCCTGCTGAGCAGGCCTCGATCCCAGGACCCAGAGATCATGACCTGAGCCGAAGGTAGAGGCTTAAACCACTGAGCCACCCAGGCACCCAATGCAGGAATTAAGAAGGTTTGGAGTCAAGTTTCTCAGTAAATTTTTGAACAGTACTGAAATCCATTTTTGTGTGATCTTGAACAGGTTTCTTAAGCTTCCAAATCTCTCTTTCTTGGTCTGTAAAGAAGAAAAACAGTATCGCCTCTCACAGGGCTACGGTGAAGCTAAGAAAGACTACAGTCAACAGGAAGAGGAGACATAGCAGGAGACTACTTGAGGCCTCTGTGCTCTCTCCAGTTAAGGACCCTCTCCCCATATAAAAGCCCACACCAGATTCCTGATTGGCCTTTCTTGGTGTCCTGTCCAGCCCTGGTCAATTGTTATAGCCTGAGGTACTTTTGTGCAAGCCTGGTCCACTGTCTGTCTCCACTAGAACCCAAGGGAATGGAGGTTGGACAGGTGTCCAGAGAATAGGGAGGTATTGTTCCCTGAAAATGGGACAGGAAGCCGGACAGCTCAGAGTAACAGAAGCCCACTACAATGGATCTTGTTGATTTCACCTTTACCTTCCTCTCTTGGTTGCCTAGGAAAATTAATACATCAGAGAATATAAATGAGGATAGAACCCGATTATCTGACCTAATCCCCTCACGGAGATAAAGGCTCCAAGGCCCAGTGGCATGAGCCACTTGCTAACGGCTTTAGAGGGACTCGGTGCCTCAGCAATTGTTTTGAACAAACCTGCAGAAATGTGGACACCTGGGAATGAAAATTTCAAAAGCCGCCTCCCTTTCTGGGTAGGGCTGGGAGACAATAAGTTTCAGTAATCAGGAAGTCGGCTCACTGATCTACGTGGATTATGCCAGGCACCATGGGTGGGGATGTCATTTACACAGAGAACATTCTAACTCCCACCAGCCCTCCTGAGATTCCTCCAAAGGGAATTCCAGTGGATGCCCGTGAGCAGTTCAGGAGAATATTTTTCAAATTAAAGATCAGTCAAGAAATCAATTTAGTTGGGTGAAAAGCAGACTTTCTTTTTTTTTTTTTTAAGGCTACAGTGGAAATTATACCAAGGGGTAAATGTAATTTCATGAGACAGTTTTCTCAGTTGAAATTTTATATATAAAGCTACCGGCTAAAAGTTTCTTCCCCATTTCCCATTCCTGGCCCCCCAACAGTATTACTCCTACCCCCTTTTTAAGGGAAATCCAATACATTCTAGAAAGGCATATGGAATGCCAAGCATGCCAGATACAGAGAAGACTATGACACAGTTTTTGTCCTTGAGGGACTCTCAACCCAGTGGGAAATGGCCTCCAGTACAGAGTGGAGACAAGGAGAAAATGAAGAGGCAAAGGGTAACAGATTACAGAAAAATAATCCTGGGTGGTGGCGTAGGGGAGGAGGGGTAACTTGCATTTTCTATTCTATACTTTGAATTTGCTGCAATGAATGCATGTCGTTTTGGCCATTTCAAAAGCCCAGTGAAAAGGTAAAGATACAGGAATGAATAAATGAATGAAATATAATATGAAAGTCCTGGCCTAAGGGAAGGAAAAGAAACATTTAGAAGCAGCGCTACCGAACTTGGGCTCATGTAGTCCTTTCAGTATGACACCAGGGTCTCTTGATTCCCCATCTTAAAAATGGAGAAATCAAGACCCTAGAGAGATCAAGCACTTTGCCCCAATTCGCCAGCTGGTAAGGGACAAAGCCCAGGACATTTCTGCTACAGTCTGTTTCCATCTGCCAATTAAGAAAAAGGGTCAGAAACGAGGGACAATGACTCCAAGAACTTTGTTCTTAAGCTTTTGTAAGCTTTTCTGTTTCTGTTTCTGTTATCTTGTCCTTCCTTATTTCTCTTCAGCGATTAACAGCCAACCTCTTTTTTTTTTTTTTTTTAAAGATTCTATTTATTTGACAGAGAGAAACACAGCCAGAGAGGGAACACAAGCAGGGGGAGTGAGAGAGGGAGAAGCAGGCGGCCGAGCAGGGAGCCCGATGTGGGGCTCGATCCCGATGTGGGGCTCGATCCCGGGTCTCTGGGATCATGACCTGAGCGGAAGGCAGTCGTTAACCAACTGAGCCACCCAGGCGCCCAGCAGCCAACCTCTTAACATAAAAAAAAAAGGGTCTTTGAGTTTTGGGAGGCTGAAGGAAAAGCTTGCTGGGGTAACTGGTCCTGGGAAAGGGGGACAGTAGCCAATGGAGGGGGAGGGGGGCACTCCAATTCAGGAGAGGAGAAGGAAAGCAGAAAGGGAGCAGGCAGAGTCCTGGGCCAGCTGGGCCTTTCCCAGCACAGTGCCTGTGCTGCCTGGCCCTCCTCAACAGGGACCTTGCTGCAGGTGGACGTCCCCAGCAGTCCTTGCATCATGGGTCATCAGGTCTCTTCGAGAGGCTTCCCTCCCTTCAACTTGCCAAGTCTTGCAGCCTGAGCTCCAGAGCCTGTGGGCACCGTGACACCCCTGCCTTACTTCCAGTGATTCTACCTGCTCCCCAGCCTCCTTGCTTCCCCCAGCATGGAAGCCCAAATGGTCCAGGATGTGGTCTTGCTTAGTCTCTTCTTCCCCACTATCCTCTATGGACTTTTCTCTCTTTGCAGTAAAGGGAAGTAAAAGAACAAAAAGAGAGTAGCTCAGGCTGGATGGAGACACAGTGGAACTAAAGAAATCTGAGTGTCTTCTAAAAATCCCAACCCTGTCATGTCCATCACCATTGAGATTACTGATCACGTTGATTGAGCTCTTACCATGGGCCAGGCATCAATTCATTCAGCATGTTTTGGGACATTCCAGAATGTCCCAGAGTCCCAGGTCACACAGGCAACCCCTGGCCAAGCCAGGCCCACAATGTGCCTCCTGAGGGGTAGCTGAACCCCCATGGCAGGGCATCCTGCCTCCTGGCGTCCTGTCCCAAAGAGAACAATGTGTCCTCTGGCCATGGAGCCTTGAAGCCTACCCAGTTAATACAAATGTTTCCTCCCCTTTGCTGCTCCAGCATTCCGCTTCCTGTCACAGGCACATCCTTTGATGGGCTTGGATCCCCTGATCTGTCTGTCTCAGGAAGAAAATTACACCAGGGCCTCATGCCCCACCTGTTGGGGTGACCTGAGTTGGGATTTGAGCCAAGGTACCATCTCAGCTAATCCCACGCTTGTGCTTTCCCTCTGTGGAGGGATGACAGCCCCTTCTCTTCCGAGACAACGTAATAGCACAGACATAACCCGCAAATGCTCAGCGTTGTTGCAGGCTTACAGATGGCCAGGGAATAGGCCACTGCATTATTCCCACACAGGCTCTCGAACCCCAGGACATGGGCATCCTCCAAGAGACTTGTGCGGCCATGGCGGCCACAGGCTCCGAGCTCCACCAGCGGATGGGCAACTTTTCCGGCAACAGCTCCCCATCTTGGACATCCAGAGGTTGAAGCGGACTAAGAAAGCAACCTGGGGGGATCACAGCCTGCGGAGCAGCGCTGGGCATCCCAGGTTACTGACTCAGGACCTTGTGCACCATTGGAATTTCCACATCTCACGTCAGGTGCAAAAGAAGGGTCAACAGACTTTTACGCCTGTCTCCCTGCACAGAACCAGAAAGAAGGGGGCTCAACCTTGGGGAGTGTGGACAGGCTGCCATAGAGCCCAGAAAGAACCTGTCAGGTCCAAAAGTCAGGAAAGGAGGGCTTTGAGCTGCTCAGGAGTCAGGTATCTGACCTCTCAGAGAATGACCTTCACCAAAGTCCTTACTTGCAAATGGAACCAACTCCGGTGAGTAAGGGCTTCCACTCCGGGGCAGAGGAACAGGTCTGACCCTCAAAGGAGATGGACTTATCATTTGCACATTTTCTACTATTCTCACAGCCTGGTTCACGAAAGCCACACATTTGTTTTGGCTTCCTGGCTCTTCCCACACAGGGCCCTCCATCTCCATGTTTGGGAAAGGGTTTTCAACTCTGCAGATGAGGAGAGGTTAAATGACCTCATCAAGGATAGAAGCCTGGTGGGGAAAGAACCTGGACGCTAGTCTGGACCTCAAATACCTTCTCAGACATTTTCCAAGTTACGGTGCTTTTAACTTGGTGGAAAGATTCTTGTCCCCTCTACTGGATTGAAGGCTCTGGGTGGGCAGAAAAGAATTTCATTTCCTTACTTCGTTGAGTCTGTTCTTTTTTTACAAATAAGATTTTGCTTATTTGACAGAGAGAGCGCACAAGTAGTGGGGAGGAGCAGAGGGAGAGGGAGGAGCGGACTCCCCGCTGAACAGAGAGTCCAACACAGCGCTGGATCCTCCGGGATCACGACCTGAGCCTAAAGCAGATGCGTAACCTACTGAGCCAGCCAGGTGCCCCTGTTGAATCTGTTCTATTCCTCTAAGTGTGGATGTGAATGCAATGGTAGGTGACTGGAATTAAATGAACTTTAGCAGAGACTAATTCTTCCTACTAGACCCTCACCACCCCTCCCACTTTTACCCAAGTATCTCAAAAGCTTGTTTCTTCCTTCCCTTTTTGGCTTCTGTCATTGGACTCAGTGCATAGAGAAAGCTGAGCACAGACAGTTTGAAAAGGGCAAAATAAAAATAGCTGACTGGTCGATAATAGAACAGTAAAGTCTCTAAGTACCACGGGGGAGGGCATTAGTCTTAAAGCTGGTTGTTAGGAGATGATGTGTGGTGGGCAGAAGCTTTTCTGAGAGCTTGGCTTGCTCTGAAGTGATGCAGGCGGCTGTTCCTGGTCCGTGGAGATGGGAGGGAACAGCCAGTGAAAGGTTCCGCTTTCTGCTTTTGTTCTGTCTTGGCTAGAGCCTATCCCGAGGCTCCTGTTCCTTACCAAACTGGCCGGCCAGATACCATAGAAGAGGAAGTGAGGCACCTACCTGCAAGGGACCGCATCAGTCTGGCCTAGTATGCAGAACCCTCTACCCTTGCTAACAGTGCTTAGCTAAATCAGGCCTCTCTACCACCACGTCTCCTCTCATGCCACTGTACGTGATTGTTCCTTTCTGCTTAGGCTTCTTCTGGCTGGTATTGATGGTTGCTTTTATTGGCGAACAGCACACCACGATAAAAATAAAGCACAAGTGTTTATGCCCCGAGAGAGTAAAATGGATTCTGTGTCTCCAGGGCTGATAAAAAAACTTGCTCAGAGACCCAGTGCTCAACCTGGTACCTGATTCTCCCCTCAGTGCACCTCTGCAATTATTGTAAGGGCATTTGTCTATCTATCTCCTTCCCCCTGACTGGGCAAGGCAGCTGCGGTCTTCCCCACACCTCCTGAGTGCTTGGGGCTCAATTCATAGTTGCTAACTGACACCAAGGTAGGGCCTTCCAGGAAGCAGTCATTTCAGGGCTAGGCCTGGCGCCACACCTCTCTGCTCATTTTCACATGCGTCTGCCCCGGCTGGCCAGTCACCACCACAATTTGGGGTTAGGAGTTTGGTCTGGTCCGGCAGGCAACAACAACATCAGAACATTCAGAGTTGTCCTGTCCTGTTCTGTGCCGAGGCCTGTTCCTATAAGCTTGGAGAGGTGGTACCCTATTAGTCTTCTTAACCCCATTTTATAGACAGAGATGGGGGCTGAAAGACTCCCTTGTGCCTTACCAGTCATACATTCCTCTTAAAATAGCAATGTAGAGGGACCCCAACCTGTGCCTAGATTCAACTTCTCTATCTGACATATGGACAAAACACTACCTCTTAGGGTTATTCAAGTGCCGGCCCGGCACATAGCAAGTATTTAATATTTATTTGTGTCCCAAATAGAAATAAATGCCTTGACAAGAGCCTAGGCCAGACCCTGACGCTTCCATCTGCGAGTACATTCTATATCTTTAGTTCCCAGATTCTCCTCCAGCCAGGCAGTCAATGTGTGAAGGGTGTCGGCCTGCCGGGCCCAGGCCCGGGATAACCTACTTCTGGCCTTGGGACCAGGTCAATAAAACTCCAGGGCCAGAAAAGCCTCCAAGAGGCAGTGTGCAATGCCGTTGGACGGAAGGCCTCAGTCCTCAGGTGCCCCTTTCATTTTTTTATATCAGGAAAAGCATTTTTATCCCCTCCCCCACCCCACCGCCCAGCACAACGCGGTGCTGCTTCCAAGGCGCCTGCAGAGAAGGGCCAGCCTGCCCCGAGCAACAGTCTTCTGGGGAAGGAGCCCCGCAAGCGACGCCCGGGTAGACTGCAGCAGAACTGCGAGGCCAGGCGCGCAGGCATGCCGGAGGAGAGCGGGCCGCACCGACGCCCAGCGGGCGGAAAGGCTGGCGGGAAAGGGCGTGCGAGGAGAAGGGCGGGGCGAGCGACCGCTCGCGGCTCCCGCGCTCCGGCGCCGCTCCACCTTAAGCTCGGGACCCCCTTAAGGGCGGGCACTGGAGCTGCGCGCCCGGAGGCGGGGTCTCCTATGCAAATGAGGGGCGTGGGTCGGAGGGGCGGGGCGGGCGGGGCGCTGACCTGACGTCAGGCCGGCGGCCCGGGCAGTTGGCTCGGCGGCGGCGAAGCGGCAGGAGCGGCGGCGGGAGCGGAGCCGCGCGGCGGGGCGCGGGGAGCGGCGGCGGCCGAGCCGGAGCAACATGGCGCCGGTGGGCGGGGGCGGGCGCCCGGGCGGCGGGCCGGCCCGAGGGCGCCTCCTCCTGGCGGCGCTGCTTCTGCTGGTGCTGATGTGGGCGCGGGGGGCCCGGGGCCAGGGCGACCCCCAGCGGGGCGCCATCCTGGGCATGAGGCTGTCGAGCTGCAACAAGTCGTGTGGGATGAACCCGGATGGCATCATTTTCGTGTCCGAGGGCAGCACGGTGAACCTGAGGCTGTACGGCCAGAGGCTGGGCTCCATCTCTAGCAACCTGATCTCCTTCACTGAGGTGGACAACTCCGAGGCCATCCAGAACTCCACCAACTGTCCCGAGCTCACTAAGGACCTGGTGGTCCAGCAGCTGGTCAACGTGAGCCGCGGGAACACGTCCGGGATGCTGGTGGTCCTCACTAAGTTCCTCCGGAGGAGCGAGAACATGAAGTTGTATGCATTGTGCACCCGGGCGGGGGTAGACGGGCCCTGGCAGAGGTGGACTGATAAGGACTCGTTGCTCTTCATGGTGGAGGAGGCTGGGAGGTTCCTGCCCCTCTGGCTGCACATCCTCCTCCTCATGGTGCTGCTGGTGCTGTCGGGCATGTTTTCTGGCCTCAACCTGGGACTTATGGCCCTGGACCCCATGGAGCTGCGCATTGTGCAGAACTGTGGCACCGAGAAGGAGAGGCGCTATGCCCGCAAGATCGAACCCATCCGGCGCAAGGGCAACTACTTACTCTGCTCTCTGCTTCTGGGAAATGTGCTGGTCAACACCTCCCTCACCATCCTTCTAGACAACCTCATTGGGTCTGGGCTCATGGCAGTGGCCTCCTCCACCATTGGCATTGTCATCTTTGGGGAGATTGTACCTCAGGCCTTGTGCTCCCGCCATGGCCTGGCTGTGGGTGCCAACACTATCATCCTCACCAAATTCTTTATGTTGCTCACCTTCCCCCTCAGTTTCCCCATCAGCAAGCTCCTGGATTTTGTCTTGGGCCAGGAGATTCGCACTGTTTACAACCGGGAGAAGCTGATGGAGATGTTGAAGGTAACGGAGCCCTATAACGACCTGGTGAAAGAGGAGCTAAATATGATCCAGGGTGCCCTGGAGCTACGGACCAAAACCGTGGAGGATATCATGACCCAGCTCCAGGACTGCTTCATGATCCGCAGCGATGCCATCCTAGACTTCAATACCATGTCGGAGATTATGGAGAGCGGCTACACTCGCATCCCCGTGTTTGAAGACGAGCAGTCCAATATTGTCGATATCCTCTATGTCAAAGACTTGGCCTTCGTGGACCCCGATGACTGCACCCCCCTCAAGACCATCACCCGCTTCTATAACCACCCAGTGCATTTTGTCTTCCATGACACCAAGTTGGACGCCATGCTGGAGGAGTTCAAGAAGGGTAAGGCCTGATGGAACTCTCCCCGTTAGCCGGCTTTGTGACGCCTGTGGGTCGCTTGCCAGTTTCGTGTCAGCGTGTCTTAGTGTTTTCGGTGTGACTGCCCTTTTGCCCATCACTTCCTGTGCCTGAGGTGGATGGTATTTGGGGCAGCAGGACTAGTTTGTAAGCATCTGCCGCCTGCCAGGTACTGTGCATTGTGCGCCAGGTGAATCAGAGCCGAGACACGCTTGTGCACTTAGGAGGATAGAGCAGGGCCTCAGGGAGCTACGGAAGCAGCACAGAGTAAGGTCCATGCCTTATAAGAGGCCATGGAGATTAGAGCTCGGGGCTGCACATCTGATTGGGATCAGGTGGGGAAGGGGCTGGGGCCCTGGGAAAACCGTCACAGGGGGAGGGAGCATTGAAAGAGAGCCCGAAGATGTGGGGAGACCTGGTACCCGAGGCAGGGGGAATCCCCACAAGGAGCAAAGGATGTGCTTGTGGCCCAGCAGGTGGTCCCGTTGAGCTGGATTGGAGCTCTGCTGCTTGGTGGTCAGTGGGGAGAGGCTGAGTCATCTGGGTCCTTGGGAAGAGCCTGAAGTCAGGAGCTGCCGGAAGTTTTTAAGCAAGTGTGATGTTTCTGGAGCTCCTAATGCACAGAAGCTGAATTGGGAGGTGTCTGGTCGGCTCCCCACTCAGAACAGTGCCAAGTAATGCTTTCGACTATTCAGCAGAAACAAGCAGATCAAGGTTTGATTATTGTTCTGTCTTTTCCCAGGCCCCAGACATAAGCTCCCCTCCTGTGGTCGGCTGGAAATCCTCAGCTGGCCTGTGTTGTTTTCTCACATGGGTTCCTGGCCAGTTCTCAGGTAGTTAGAGAGGCACTTGGAGGTTTTACTCATCAGCCTCAAAGCTCAGGGCACACACCCCTTTCCTTACTTCCAACCAAACTTTCCTCCCACCTCTGCCACTCAGAAGTCCTCAGTGGCAGTAAACAAGCCAATTATGGAGTAAAACCCTCCTAGGCCAAAGGGAGTGAGGAGGCAGAAAGGGAAGCTCTTTATAAAGGAAGGGGGAAGGGGAGGGAGCGCATCTTAAATCCAGGCCTTTGCTTCCCTTCCTCATAGGTAGAACTCCGGCTGGCTGAGGCAGCCTGCCAGCCGAGGGCTGGGAGTGACTTCTCCACTCCAGCAGGGAGCCAGCCTCAGGTGCCTGTCAGTCGATTTTTTCCGCAAGAGGAGGGGCGAGTCTAAACTGGATGGGTCAGTGGTGATGGGCTGGGATGGGTAGGAGCAGGCCTTGGCATGGTTGCTCTGAAAAGATGCTCTGGTCAGGGCCAGAGTGGGGTACTGGTTCCCTGCCTTTTTCAGAGGGGCAGACAGAATGAATCCCACTATCAGAACTGAGAAGGACTCGAGCAGCACAAGTTCAAGGGGGAGCCAGCCTGGTAAGGTGGCCTCATTGCAGAGAGCCTATAAGGGACAGGGACATCTGGTGGAGATGGCCACAGTGCTGGGAGCTTTGCAGGTGAGGCCCAGGAGCCTGTTTCTCCCAGGTAGTGCTGCTGGAGCAGAGCAGTGAGGCTCTGTGCTCCACGCGCACCCTGCAGTCTCTTGGCCCAGAGGACTTCTCCCTGTTGCTTGGTCAGGAACCTTGGGAGGACTCACCAGGGCGGGTTCCTGCTCACCACCTCTATGGTCTTTGAGACCTTTGCTGGTGACACACCCAGCAAGCACGTTTGCATCGTTCAGCTTGGATCTGGAGCTAACTGGTGTGGATTGGCTTGGCCAGGCTTCCCAGTCCCTGATCAGGAGGGCTAAGCCCATGTTGGGTGGGAGCCCTTGTCGGTGGGAGCTTCTTGGATCTTGGCAGGACCGTCTTTGGATTCACTTGTATAAGGAAGTACCACTTCCGGAAGCTGGGAAAACAGAGCTAGCATCTTTCAGGCAAGAGCTCTGATGAGTGGAATGCTCCAGATGTACATTTTAGTTCACTGGATGGAGTCTCCTTAACAGAGGCCTGTGATCTGAGCCTGAGTCCTAGCCCTGGAGGGAGTGCTGCTAAGTTCATGGAAACACAGGCACAGTCTACCCAGTGCAGCATGAAGCAGTGGAGATGTGAGTGTGATATGATGGTCACCCCTAATGGACACACCCTGGGGCTCTGTGGTTCCATCCTAACTCATTGCCACCCTGGGTTGCCCCCAGTGTGGCCTCTCCCAGATCTTTTCATCTGACATTTAACCATTTTTGTCTGAGGCCCTATTGTACGTGGCAGACACTTTACATCTGCATCTTAAAAGATTCTCTTTAAATCTGGTGTTTGGAAGGCTTCTTTTGGAGCTAAGAAATACAAGTGAGCAAGGTTAACATGGCTAGCATTGTCAATGGCATCAAAACGAGCTGGGGGCCTGTCTCGTGTAGCTGAGCATCTCCCTGAGGGTCTTTCCTATGCTTCAGGGGACTCTCCAAGTTGGGGAAGGTCCCTGACCTCTGCCAGAGTCTTTCTGCTCTGGGTGTAATCCCCCTTTTTAAGGGCATTTTATCTCCTCCTTGCTCCCCAGCTTTAATGAGCCCCTCGTGGGTAGGGATCATACCTTACTAGTGTTTTCACCACTCAGTGCCTGGCAAAGGATGGATATTTAGTGTTTGTTAAATGAATGAATGAATGAATGAATGAATGAACGAACGAAAGAATGAATAACTAATCTGAATGCCTGGCAAGCCCTGCTGGCCTTTTTGCTGTTCCTTGAACACAGCAGGACGCTCCCACCTGAGGTCCTTTGCCTTGGCTGTCGTTCATGCTGGAATGTTTTCCCCCAGATGTTGTCAGTCTCATCCTCTCCCCTCCCTTGTGTCTGCTTCAGCTTCACCTTCTTAGTGCCCTATTTAAAACTATAACCTCCCCTCCTCCCCGACCTTCCTCTTCTCCTCTACCCTGTGCTAATTTTTCATTTTCTCACAGCACAAATCATTTTCTGACAACTCCATAATTTACAGATTTGCTGTTCTGTTTATTGTCTGTCTCCTCCTGTTGGAATGTCCAGTTCCAAAGAGCAGAGGTCCTTGTATTGTTCACTGACTTATCCCTAGCCCCTAGAGTGGTTCTTGGCCTATAGTAAGATAAGATCTCAGTAAAAGATCACTGAACAAGTGATCTGTTAGGTTCGGGACACAATTATCCCCACTCCATAGTGTTAGAATTTTGAGGAACCGATATCCAGGGGATTTGGTCTTTCCAGTTGCGCCCAGGAAGACAGGAGGTTTCTGCAGTTCCAGGACTAAGAAGCTGAGTTTGGGGTCTTGAGTGTGATGCATAGTTTCTCTTTCTTGTGCCTCAGTTTCTGTGAATAAGCGGTTTCTGACCATCAGGCATATACATAGCTTCCCTCCTGAGTGAGTCATGAAGATGCTCCTGCGTACACACTTAGAGATGGGCTCTGGGAGTCCATGCACGCATGGGCCTGAGTGTCCCTTGGAGAATAAGGCAGGGTTACAGCTTCCCAGCTGCTTTGCCTCTCAACTCAAGGCATTTATCATTAATTTATGGACCCTCAATACTCTCTGTGCAAAGCATGGAGCTAGACACCACAGGACGCAGGAGTTAGACCATCTGGTTGGCTCGAGTGTTAAAGCCACTGAGAGGCTCATGCCATTTGACCTTGGTCCTTGACTTACACTTCGCCTGGAGCTGTTCGCAGCACTGGGTATTGTGGTTGGCTTTGTGTACACACCGCTCGAGAGCTTAGAACAGAGGCTCCCTGGGCTACTCCTGGCCCAGTTGCCTTTTTCCTTTACCAGAGATGCCCTCCCAGACCCTGGAGGCAGAGTAATGAATAAACTCTCCCGGGTAGAAGTCAGAAGCTCCAGCCCCACGATGAAGCCCACCTACCAGCTTTCTGCTGTCCCTTCCTCTGTGGGGCACTGGCCTCATCTGTAGTCCTCTTATCTTTCCCCATCTACTTTATAACCATCCAGCCCCCTGTGAAGACTTGGGTTTAAACTTCACCCAGCTTGGCCTCTGACCCAGGAGGTGACTTTGGACCTATTACTGGCCTCTTAGGAAGTTAGCGTGTTTATATATTGAAGGGGAAAAAGCTAGAAGTATTTTCGTTGAAATCTCCTCCCATATTTCTATCTGTGCCACATCACACTTCTCCCACGTACTTCTTTCTTCCTGAAACAACTTTATCAGGTCAAAAAAACAGTGCATAATTTTTGCACTCACTTTTGGTTCCTACCACCTGACACACTTTAAGTATCTTATTTCTCTGTTTGCTTGTTCATTCATTTGTTGCGACAAACATCTAATTTTTTGAGGCCTGTGTGTCAGACATTGTGCTCGCTGTTGGGAGTCAGAGAGGACTAAGTTCTGTTCCTGTTGACGGTACTCGTACTCGCAGTCTAGCAGGGAGATAGACCTTGTAAACAAAGCTTACTGTTCCCGGTTCAGGTCGGTGCAGTCGGGCCGAGGAAGGCCTAGGCCCATGAGGTGCTTCCGAAGTCAGAATAACAGGACTTGGTGATCATTTTGGAGATGTTGGAGTCAGGGCCAGGAAGCAGTTGTGAACATCTGAGCTTTCTAGCTAGGGATTCAGGTTGATGATGTCATTTAACAGAAGCGGGGAGAGGAGGAAGCAGAGACAGTTTGGAAGGTTGGGGCATGGGTACTGGTGGTAAATTATAGCGATGACCCTTGATTGGACTCCTCTGTGTTCACCAGAACCTCTCTCACACCTAAACATGCACCCGAACTGCCTAGATGTTTTGTTAAAACGCAGGGGTGAACTCTGTGGGTCCTGCGAGGCTGTGTTTCTGGCAGGCTCTGAGATGATGGCCGAGTTGCTGGTCCTGGACCACACAGAGCAGCACGAGGGTGCGGTCCATCCGGCGAGCGTGCAGGTGAAAGTGCCCATGAGGGACTTGGGTTAAAGGATTGAAAGCGGGCAGCACAGGCGAAGCGTGTACGAGCCCCATTAAAGTGGCTCCTCGGAGAGGTGGAAGAGAGCCAAGGCTTCGTTTGGGGAGCCTCCTGGGGAAGCCAGATAGGGTGAGGGCCAAGCACAGACTGTGCGGACGGGACACTGAAGTCCCAAGATGCTGGGAGAGGACAGCCTGGAGAGCAGAGAGCCAAGGCAGCCACACACCTGGTGTCTCACAGCTCCGCCTGGAAGCAGGCTCCAGCTGAGCTGGTGATTTGAGCTGGAGAAGCTGCCGCGGGGCAAGTGTATCTGAGAGTGGCAGGAGCTGCCTGCTCGGCAGGGGTGCCAGCCGGGCGGAATGCTGGCCCGGCTCCTCGCACTTTCTCTTTGTGAGGTGCTTAGGGTGATGCACCTCTTTCCCTCGCTCGCCTGGCTCCCACAGGGCAGCTCAGACTGGGAGCCGGCTCCTCAGCCTTCTATTGACAGATCTCGTCGGAAAGCTCTTATTTGTGCCCCGGAAGGCACTGCCTTGTGCCCAAGGCCAAATAAGACCTTAGCTCATACCGAGATCACACTAGTGATTACTTGTCAAAAAGTCTTATATTTTCAATTTGAAAGCCCAGCTCCAGCGTTTTCCTAAACACCTCTGGTCAAGACAGGAGGTAGTGAGCAGATGTTTAACTTTGAAAATACTTGAGTGCACAGAAACACAAAAAACCAGGACTGTGTCCTACAGGAGAAATGGTAAGGGGCAGGGCCTTCCAGGAAGCAGATGCCTTTCTCGTCAGTGGAAGTCAGGGAAGACACTCCAAAGGAGGTGGCATTCCAGCTGGATCTTCCAGGACGAATAGACACAAAGTTTTTCCACTTCTGTGCCTCTTGTTCTGGGAGAACTTGGACAGGACTACAGGATGAGAAATGAGCTTCACAGTTGTTGGTAGCAACTTCGGGTGAGACTGCTTCCTCAGGTTGTGACTGCTTAGCAGCCCTTTCTGTGGGTGTGAGAGTCACGGGATTCGCCAGGGGTGCCCGAGATGGCCGGCTAAGACGATGGGTCACAGCTACGGGTCACAGCTACGGTTTGATCCAGCCCCCTCCCCTCCTTCTCCGAGCCCCTCCGTCTGCTGTCAGGCACAGCCCTGCGACCAGCTGCTCCCTCAGGCTGTCCCTCTATCATGCCTGAGTGTGCCAGGACATCCTGTCATAAAAGGCTTTGTGGCTGCATGAAGGACTCCTGGTCCATTCCATAGACTGGAGTCTGGACTCCTGAGTCAATTCTTGTTCATGTGTTACATGGTTTTCTTTTTACCAGCGGTTATTATAAAAGAGATACATCTCATTGTCCAACCTTTAGAAAATACACAAATAGAAACAAGACTATCCATGAACCTGTCCTCTGGAGAGAACTGTTTTTAATATTTTGATTTATTACAGTAACCATTTTAGAAATTGAGTCTTAAAGTCATGTCACAAGCGGCAAGATCAAAACCATTTTCATTCACAGCCGAGTAAAGTTTCCTAGGAGCCGTTCGTATGTTTTTTCACACTGAAATCATTGTCTACACCGCCCTGCTTTTTGGAACCCAGTTTGGATTGGTTCTTTCAGAATAAAACAAGATATCCCTTTCTGTCCTTGGGCTTCTTGGGAGGAGCCTCTTGGAGGGTGTCCTCAGAGGGCTGGGGAGCACTTGTGGGGGATGAAAAGGTGAGCCCAGAAGGGTTAGGGCGGCAGCCTCCAGCCTGTTTTTTTTGTTATTAGGTTTTTTTGTTTTGTTTTGTTTTGTTTTTTTAAGCCACCAGCCTGTTTTGCTGGGGGTTAAACTTGGTGTTACTGGAACGTTCCCCAGAGGTTATAGTCAGAGTCACTTCCACGCTGCAGGGACAATTTCCTGTGGCCTGGGCAGGGTTCTTGAAAGACTGGTTTCCCCGGGGCTCTCTGGAACACCTGGTCTCTGGCCAGCAGGCAGCCAGCAGCCTCGGTGGGAAGGAGGCTCCTGTCCCCCCAGCCCAGGCAGGCTCACTCCCACAGGCACTCATGCCTTCCCCCACCAAATACAAGGGCAGGCTCACGCATACGCACGGACGCACCTGCCCCCACACAGATCTGCTTAAGCACACACTTCACCCCCGCACACAGGCAGGCAGACTCACACACAGTTACCCCTGCAGCCGGGCTCTCCCACACGCACACAGATGCGTGCACGCACACACGCACAGCCCCCCGGACTCCTGCTTTAAAACGAGTCCAGGGGATGCATGGATTGAGTGTCCTGACTCTTGGTTTTGCCTGGTCATGATCTCGGGGAGTCTGTGGGATGGAGGCCCGGGTTGGGCACTGTGCTCAGTGCGGATTCAGCTTGGGATTCTCTCTTGCTCTCCCTCTGCCCCTCCTGCTTGTGCTCTCTCTCTAAAATAGATAAATAAAGCCTTAAAAATTAGTCCAGCTCTCATCACACTTCCCTGAGAATAAGTTTAAAAAGAGAGTAAAGCTTATGCAAGTGGGTTTATGTCATGAGAGGCTCAAAATAGTGACTGACTCGTGGTCTCTGAAAAATTTCTCTTTGGTCGCTGGTGATTTGGCTAGCCACGTTAATGATGGGGTCCAGCTCAGGGGGCTGTGGTGAGGACTAAATGAGGTAAGACATGTAAAGTGCTTAGCTCAGTGCCTGGGACCATTGTCCTCATGCAATAAATGTTAGCCATTTTAAAATTATTGTTACAATTATCCAAAGGTGCCCCATTTGCCGCTGAGGGCAACTTGGGCTGTGGTGGTTCTCATGTACTGGCTCAGGCGGCAGGCTGCCCCGAGGTCTGGGCATCATGCCTTTCTTGGAATTATGAAGACTTTGAGGTCAGAAAGCCCACTAGATAATTACCTGCTAATTCAGATACCATCTTATCTGGGTCCTAGTGTGTATATTAAGGGTAACAGAAGCCAGAGCTTAAGGAAGAAAACGTATGGCAGAGAAACTTAAAAACCGAGGAGATTCCCCTCATTTACTGAATCCTGCACATCGGAGAAACTTAAGCCTGCAGTCGTGATTGGCCGAATATGTGCTTGCTCACACTGGGAGTGTAATGGGAGGAACAGGGAAGCCCGGCAGGGCAAGGGGTAGAGCCACGCTTGCCCTTCTCCTTGGGTGGTTTCATGTTAGTGTTCCCCCTATGCTGCTCCCTGCCGGATGTCCCAGTTAGGGGGAGAAGAGATTAAGATCCAAAAGCAGCAATGGGTAGGGGGCATCCAGGGGAGCAGAGATTCTCCAGGAGGCCTAGTCTCCTGGGAAATGCCCCAGACCCAGAGCTCTGGAAAAGGCTAAGAGCAGAGAGCAGAAAGAAGGAAGAAGTGCCTTCATTAATCATTAACCTTTATTGAACGCTTAAGTAATCTGCCAAATGCTATAGATAGGAGCCCAGGCTCAAAGAGGCTAAGAATCTTTTCCAGAGGTGTGACAACTAACTGGCAACCTACCCTAGCTGTTCTCCTCCAGAGGCCAAGCTCTTCACTCCTGCACTGTTTTGCTTTTCAGGAAGATCATGGATCTTAAGAAAACGACATATAATATATTTGTTTTAGGTATACAGCATAATGTTTGCCACAGTAAGTCAAGTTAGCTATATCCATCATTCACCACATGTAGATAAAAAAATTCTTTTTCTTATGATGAGAAGTTTTTATTTATTTAATTTATTTACTTGACACAGAGTGAGAGAGAAAGCACAGGCAGGGGGAGCAACAGAGGGAGAGGGAGAGGCAGACTCCCTGTTGAGCAAGGAGCCCCAGGTAGATCCCAGGACTCTGGGATCATGACCTGAGCTGAAGGCAGCTGCCTTAAGCAACAGAGCCACCCAGGCACTCCTAAAATCTACTCTTTTGGCAATTTTCATATATATGATATGATATGATTAAGTGTAGTCACCATGTTGGGCATTACATTTCCAGAACTTCTTTATTGCATTTATAACTGAAAGTTTGTACCTTCTGACCACCTTCCCGCATCTTGCCCACTCCCCCACCTTCTGCCTCTGGCAACCACCTGGATTGGTTTTATTTTTTTATATATTTATTTTTAAGATTTTCTTTATTTATTTGACAGAGAGAAACGCAGCAGCGAGAGAGGGAACACAAGCAGGGGGAGTGAGAGAGGGAGAAGCAGGCTTCCCGCTGAGCAGAGAGCCTGATGTGGGGCTCGATCCTGGGTCTCCAGGATCATGACCTGAGCCGAAGGTAGTCGCTTAACCAACTGAGCCACCCAGGCGCCCCCACCTGGACTGGTTTTAAAGGAAACTTTTCACTGAAACAAAGCACATTAAATTGTAGGTATACAACTTGATAGTGTTTCACAAAGGAACATCCCTGTGTAACTGAGCCTGAAGTGGAACATTACCAACATTGTAGAAGGGTATGGACCCTCCAAGGGAACCCTTCCAGTCACTGCCCCTGTCCCCCCAATCATCATGGGTTGATTATTTCCGTTTCTGAACTTTTACAAGTGAATCATCAGTATGTGTCTTTTGTGTCTGGTACCTTCTGCTCCACATAAAGGTTGTGAGTTTCATCCATTGTTATATGTAATTGGCGTTCATTCCTTTTTGTTGCTAGATAGTATTCCACAATAGATAAACACTGGGATATTGATATTTTACTGGTTTCTAATTTGTAGCTATTTAAATAAGACCACTGAAAGTGCTCATCTTGCATGACTTTTGGTGATGTTATGTAGGCATCTCTGTTGGAAATATGCCTAAGTACGGACTTGTTAGGACATGGTATCGGCACAGATGAGACGCTTTTCCAGAATGCTCTTTGCTCTTATCCGTTCACACTCCTGTCCCTACAATTCTGGTATTGTCAGCTCTTTATTTACTTCATTTTAGCCAGTCAGGTAGGTGTGTGGTAGTATCTCAGTTGTGATTTGATTATACATTTCTATGTGACTAATGATGTTGAACACATTTTCATATGCTTAGTGTTCATTATGGATTAGTGCTTTTTATATCCCGTTTAAGATTCTTTGCCTATACACAAGTTAGGAAGCTGATATCCTGTGTTATTTTCTAGAAGCTGTAATGTTTGCTTTTCACATTTAGATCTGTAATCCTTCTGGAATTTATTTTTGTTTCTGAGCTGTTACATACAGTCTGATTCTTCTTTGAAATATGGCTTGGGGCGCCTGGGTGGCTCAGTTGGCTAAGCAATTGCTTTTGGCTCAGATCATGATCCCAGAGACCCAAGATCGAGCCCGAGCTCAGCAGGAAGCCTGCTTCTCTTTCTCTCACTCCCCCCTGCTTGTGTTCCCTCTCTCGCTGTGTTTTTTTCTGTCAAATAAATAAATAAATTCTTTAAAAAAAAATCCATATGGCTTATCCAGCTGGTTCAGTGTTGCTTATTGCAAAGACCGTCCTTCCCCAGTGAGCTGTGGTATATGTGTGGGTCCCTCTGGACTCTCATATTCTATCTGTCGGTCCTTGTTGCAGTACTATGTTGACGTATTTGCCATAGTTTTCTAATAGGTTTTGATATTTGGTAATAATGAGTAGTGATGCTGTTCTTTGTTCTTCTTCAAATTATCTTGACTGTTCTTTAGCCTTTTTCCTGAAATTTATTTATTAATTTATTTTTCCTTTTTCCTGAAATTTAACAGAATTGTATCGAATCCAGAGACCCACCTCAACACCTGACATCTTTATAGTGATGGGGAATCTTCCAATCTGTAGACGTGGTTACCCCTCCACTTGTTGATACCCTCAGAATTTCTTTCAGTAACGTTTTGTCATTTTCTGTGTAAAAGTCTTACACATCTTTTCTTGGATGTATTCCAAGGTATCGGGTGGTTTTTAAGAGGGGTCTTTAACATTGTGTTTTCGGGAATGTTGGTTGCACATTGTTCCAGCCCAGGGGTGCGGCAGTGCAGCTCGGAGCACCACCCGGAGTGAGCAGGAGACCCCGCAGCCGCCCACACGCTCCCCGACGGCTGCAAATTTAGCCTTCCCACGACCTCCCCCCAGGTTTAATGATTCACTAGAATGACCCCTAGAATTCAGAGAAGTGCTACACTTATGGTTACAGTTTTATCTTAAAGGATACACATAGGATGAAGTCTGGAACAGTCAGGAATGCGGGGCTTTGTGCCCTCTCCCCTTGGGTTCGGGTGTGTCAGCTTCTGGGCATGTCATTGTCATTGTGTTTACCGTGAGAATCTCCCCTGAGCTCTGGGGGTGCAGAGGGTCTTTTTTTTTTTTTCCCTTCCCCACCCTCTCCAAGTGTGTGGTCCAGAGTTTTTGTGTTTTTTTCTTAAAGACTTTTTAAAATGTATTTATTTGAGAGAGAGAGAGAGAAAGAAAGAAAGAAAGCGCACTTGAGAGGGGAGAGGTCAGAGGGAGAAGCACACTGCCCCTGAAGGGGCAAGCCCAATGTGGGACTCAATCCTGGGACTCCAGGATCATGACCTTAGCTGAAGGCAGTTGCTTAACCAACTGAGCCACCTAGGGGCCCTGGTCCAGCGTTTTTATCAGGATTTCAGTACCTGGGCCCGAATGATTAAGTTATTGGCTATGTGATTGATTCTCTGCCTTCCCGGTGGGACAGCTGAAAGGTCTGACTAGTGCTTGGCTTTCCTGATCACCTGTCCCTGAAGCTATCTAGGGACCCTCCTGGAGTGGTTCCTTAGGATAACAAAGCCCCTTCTCCTCTTCCTCCTCCTCCTCCTCCTCCTCCTCCTCCTTCTTCTTCTTCTTTTAAAGATTTTATTTATTTATTTGACAGAGAGAGAAAGAGAGAGATATCACAAGTAGGCAGAAAGAGCAGAGGAAACTGGCTCCCTGCTGAGCAGAGAGCCCGATGTGGGCCTCCATCCCAGGACCCAACCTGAGTGAAAAGCAGAGGCTTGGCTTTAGCCTACTGAGCCACCCAGGCGTCCTATTTTAGATTCTTTACACACAAAATTATGTTGCTTGTGAATAATGGCAGTTTTGTTTACTTATTGCTATACCTTACACATTTTATATCTTGTTCTTGCTTAATTTCATTGGCTGGAACCTGTAGGGTTGTGTTGAACTGGTGCCTCATTCTAGGTTTCAGGGGAAGGTTTTCCAAATTTGTCAGTACGTATGACTTTGAATGTTACTAAATGCTTTTTAAATAACTGTTGAGATGTTTCAATGATTTATCTCCTTTATTCTGAATTATACCGATTGATTTTTGATTGTTCACCCGTAAACATTTATTGCATAACTGAAGTAAGCCTGACTTAGTCATGATGTATGATCCTGGCCATGCATCATTGGATTTGATTTGCCAGTATCTTTTTTTAGAATTTTGGCATTGGTGTTCATGAGGGAGAGAGAGGTCTACAACTGTTTTTTTTTTTTTTTTTCCAGCCATTAAACAACCAACTCCCAAGGAAGACACTAGAAGATATCTCTGTTAGGGTTTTGGTTTTTGTTTTATGGGAGGAAAAATAATTGTTTTGTAATTAAGTCCTTTTCCCTCTTCTAACTAATAGCCAGTTTGGGTGAGCAGGTTTGAACATATCAAGTAGTATTCTTGCCCTCTTCCGCCTCCTGCTCTGCTTCTACTTGCAACAGTCTAAGCCCCACACCTCAGGTTCCTGCAGTTTTTATCCTTCTCACATCTGGATGTGAGGTCTAGGATGATTTTATAGTTTATAAACATTTGGATACAGTATGTGATTACCAGTTACCAGAGGGGGTTCATCGAGGTAAAAAAACACACACACACACACAAAACTTTTTCTTCTTTTTCTTCTTCTTCCTCCTCCTTTCTTCTTCTTCTCCTTCTTCTCCTCCTCCTCCTCCTCCTTCTTCTCCTTCTCCTTCTTCTTTTGTGACAGGGATGGGATTACTAGATTAGTTAAGTAGAAAGCTAGCTCCCCCTAGACTTAATGTATCTTGATGTCAGTCAGCTAAGCATTTAGCAGAATTTCCTGTTACAGCTTCATGACAAATGAACGTGGGACATGTGGGCTCATTAATAATGGTCCATCTTTTAGACTGATTCTTCTGTAGGTTACTAGCTGGTTGCACAAACAGAGCCGAAGACTGTGTGCCTCACAGGACAGTAAGAGAGCTCTGAGTCTGTAAGCAGTTGAGGCGACAGGTATGATAAGGAAGGGGCTCCTCCTGGGTGGGGAGCTGGGGTGGGAAGCTAGATGGCCAGGAGCCAGGATGATAGAGGACCAGGCCAGAGATGCTCCTGAGAAGAGAGGAATGGTAGAAAGAGGGCAGTAGTTTGCTCTAAGGGTCCAAAGTTGAAAGGAGGAGGCTGGTGGTGCTGAGGGAGGGCTGGGGACCCCTCTGGCACCTCCAGATTCGTTGCTTGCCCCTGCCCTTCCCATGCTCAGGGAGGCATTGTCAGCCCACCAGCAGCTTCTCTCCACTTCATTTTCTTTTGCTGTGCAAAATAGCTCTAGTTCCCTGTGTTCCTCGCTGCCTTCTGAACTGCCCCTGGCTGTGTGTTCCAGAGACCGGGAGGTTTCCACATCCCTGAGGACAAAGACATCAGCGTTTGATCTGGCCTCACTCCTTAGATAACCTAAGAAACTTAAAACCCCAAGCCTATCTTTTGACCCAGTGTTTCTCCTCCTAGATATGTATCTGAAGGACACAGATATAACCAAATAAATTTATTTCAACGATTTTCATAATGGCACAAAAAGTTGGGGGGCACAATT
Source organism: Spilogale gracilis (assembly GCA_004023965.1). Lineage (NCBI taxonomy): Eukaryota > Metazoa > Chordata > Mammalia > Carnivora > Mephitidae > Spilogale > Spilogale gracilis. Next base: position 27,512 of record PITA01010813.1, on the reverse strand, counting down.
TAAGTGGGGTTTGGGATTATTTACATGTGTGGCCAATGAAATAATATGAGGCCCTTCAGTTTTTAAAATATTTTTATGACATGGAAAAATATAATGTGAAGTATTTACAAATTACTTAATTTAAAAAGTATTTAAAAAAACAAAAAAATAGTTAATAGTAGTTGTCTTTGGAAGGCAGGATTATAAGTAATCTTAATGGCCTTTGCACTTTTGTTACCACTATCAGAAAAAGATACATACATATATATACAAATTAGGTATAAAAATCATTATAAGAAAATCAGAGAAATTAGAACACTTGATGTTAATGATCTTAAGGAATTATATATTAGATGTGGTATTGTGTTCTTTTGTGGTCTGCGTGGTAAGAGTCCTTATCTTTTAGAGATACTAACTCAAATGCCTGTAAAATTTATAGACCTTTACAGATAAAATCTGAGATTTACTTCAAAATAGGCCAGTGAATTGGGTAGGAGGGAAGAGGAAACACCATTCCAACAGGAGTTGGAATTGTTAATTGTTTAAGTTCAGCGAAGAGCCCTGAGGGTGTAATTATTTTATTTCCTGTACTTTTATAGATGCTTGATATTTTCCATCATAAAAGGTTAAAAAATTAGAGACTGTTGGCTAAATGAGAAAAATCAAAGGCATGAATCCCCATCCTGGGTGAGAGACCAGTCTCAGAGTCTCCTGACATCTGCTTGCCAACAGCTGCACCCCTGGGGTGCTTGAGTTAAAAGGAGAATATTATTTAGGGAAGCCCCGTTTCCAAATCCCAGCTTCATCTCCCCCTCACAGAGTGATGATCCTGGACCGGACTTCCCTGAGCCTCGGTTTCCTCCCATGAATAGTAGATGTGTGAGGGATAGTGCTTGGACTCTCCTTCCCAGAACGTGCTCACCCCCACTGTTCCATAGCTGGGGGGGGGGGGTACTGAGAGGGACACCGGAGTAGCTCCTCTGAGAGGGGATGAGGGTCCAGCCACTGAAAGGGCCCTAAAGGGAGCTCTCCAAACATTTTTGTTCATGCCACCCTAGTAGAAAAAAGTTTTTAAAAAATTTGTACCTCTTTTCATTCAAAAATTGCATATATTTACCATTTCACTAATACACATATTATAAAATAAACACAAAAACTTTTTTTTTTTTTAAGATTTTATTTATTTGACAGAGAGAAACACAGCCAGAGAGGGAACACAAGCAGGGGGAGTGAGAGAGGGAGAAGCAGGCTTCCCGCCCAGCAGGCAGCCCCATGCGGGCTTGATCCGGGACTCTGGGATCACAACCTGAGCTGAAGGCAGAGGCTTAACCACTGAGCCACCCAGGCGCCGGTAAACACAAAAACGTTTAAAGATGTCAAGATGAAGTAATCATTATTCCAAGACGGCTTGCTGGTAGTTTCAACTTCATGTTACTACTTTCTCAAGGCACAAGAGTACCCTTGTGGGAGTCATCATTACTGATGGCAGCCATAAGTCTGTGTTTCAAATCGTTTTCTTGACAATTTTGAATTATTTGGCCAGCCACTCCTCAGCCCCGGTACTGGTGTTCCCCCTGCTAACTGACAGAGGGCTGGCGGGGAGGGGGAGGAGAGGACCAGTGTGGGACTTTGTAGGTGCGGTGCTTGCTTTATTCATGTTCCCTTCACTCTGGGAATTCCTTGCAGGGGTCTTATTAAGCGACCGTTCATTTTGTGAGCACTGATTTGGTTAAAAGTGCCCAACATAATCTATAAACCTAATCTGTAGCTCCTCTCACTTGGCTGGAGGGCGGTTGACTGAGGGCAGGAGCCCCTTCCCATGGGGACTGGCTGCTCAGAGCCCACTGGCAGTCTGTGAGTAAACCAAAGCTAAGGTCGCTTATTTATTTTGGAACACAAATAAATGCGAACGGAGGCCGGGATGAATAGCCCTTTTGGAGACCCTGCTGGGCTGTGTTTACCTGCTGTGTCAGGCTGTGGTGCTCTCTTGCTCCGAATGGCTCAGCAAGTCTGGTAAGTCTCTAGAAGTGCTTTTCTGGTTTGGCACCAGAGTCTGCATTTCTATTTCTCTTTTCCCTGCGGCTGTCCTCCTGTCACTTCCTCTCTGTTTTCCTTCCTGCTTCACTCAGTTTTTTTCCTTTTTGTCTTGCCTTCCATTTTCCTTTTCCTTTTAAAAACATGACCAGCTACAGTAGCTGTGTTTATTATTGATGGCTTACTTACTGGGCTCCTGCTGTGTATTTAGCCTCGTACAGGGCATTAAGGAATGAATCAAGAGCCGCGGGATATATCTTCTCCTGGCGAGAGTGAAATCTGGAGACCTACCAGAAAAGGCAGTTTGAAGATTTCGGTCCGACTGGCCAGTGCACAGACCCTTTGACCTAGTGGCTCCATAGCTGTAGATGATGTATTGGGATCCCACATGGACCAAATGATGGAGTGCAGGGATTTTCATGGTAGCATCGTTTGCAGTAGAAGGAACTGGAAACAAGTGTGTGTTCCTCTGCAGAAGGCTAAATCCACCAATCCACCCTGGCATCCACCAGCAGGACACTCCACAGGGAAAGTAGAGGGGATTCTGTGCTCCGGTGCCATTGCTGAGCGTAAAACGCAAAGTGCAGAAAGTGTAATATAATTGGGGCACCTGGGTGGCTCAGTAGATTAAGCATCTGCCTTCGGCTCAGGTCATGATCCCACAGTCCTTCCATCCAGCATTGCCTAAGGGACTCTTTGCTCAGCAGGAAATCTGCTTCTTCCTCTGCCTGTCCCCCTGCTCTGACCTCTCTCACTCCCTTGCTCTCAAATAAAATCTTAAAAAAAATAAAATGTAAAAATAAAGTAATATATTTATTATACAGACTTTCAGGAAGGAGGAAAATGATGAGGAAATGAAAGGCCCCCTAACCCACCACTCAGAATGTGAATGTTTTTGTGTGTTTGCTTCTAGTAAGTAGCAGTGAATCAACTTCTGGTAAGCAGTGAACCGACTCTATTGCTTTCTCACTGTACCTCACTGTGAGACGTCGTTCTTATCTTTTCTGATTATAAATGTAAGAATGAGAAAGTAGTACATGCTGGTTTTAAAACGCATTAAGCAAAAGCAGAAGAAACCAGTGTAGTTCTCTTATTTTCCTGTTCTGTAACTTTTTGCTTTACGCAAACGGCGAACCACTGTCTCTTTAAATAAGTTTGTCTACATCGGCCTGATTTTTAGTGGCTGCAGTACTGTGTAATAAACTACCCTGGTTGGACCCTCCTGGCCACAGCTTGCACACTGGCCTGGGTTTTCCCTTTTGTATCAAGTGTTAAGTGTATCAGTGTATCAGTGTGGAAGAAATGGCTGAGGCCAAGGTCTTGCACATTTTCCATTTTGACACGTGCTGCCAAATCCTAAAGAAAAAAAATGTCATGTTCTCTCCAGTACTGCACTGTTTTAGTCTCTGTGGTCTTACAGTATATTTTAATTTATATTAAAATTGAGGATCGGGGCACCTGGGTGGCTCAGTTGGTTAAGCAGCTGCCTTCGGCTCAGGTCATGATCCCGGAGACCCGGGATCGAGCCCTGCATCGGGCTCCCTGCTCGGCGGGAAGCCTGCTTCTCCCTCTCTCACTCCCCCTGCTTGTGTTCCCTCTCTCGCTGTGTTTCTCTCTGTCAAATAAATAAAATCTTTAAAAAAAAATTTTGAGGATCTCCTCAGTGTTCTTTTAAGTTGCTTATTGATTGAACAGCTCAGTCCCTGCTGCTCCCCAGACTGGCCCTCTCTGCTTAGGGATCCTTAGGGAAACTTGTTTTTGTGTATAGCTCTCCTACCCGCTTGCTGAGGGGTGCCGGGGTGGAGGGTTGTGCAGGGCTGCGGCTCCAGTGGCTGTGCTCTGCTGCTTCCTTGCCCTGCCTGTGGGTGCCCCGCCTCTGTCTTCTTGCTGGGATGGGCTGCCGCTCCTGCTGGTTGAGGTCTGCGCTATTAATAGCCTAATCCTGCCCCTGGCCCGGGTGGAGGGAGGAATGGGGGATTCCCAGAAAATCAGGGTGCCCTGCAAGTGCAGACCCGTGGCCCAGGGTCCTGTCTTCTGGCACCCAGAGGCCAGCACCTCTCCCCAAGGGAGGTGTCTGAGAGTTCAGGGCCTGTGCTGGGAGCCTGGAGGTCAGGGGCTGGGGTTTGCTGGGGGACCAGCGGGGAAGATGTCCAGGAGACCACCCTGGGTAGTGGCTATCTGGTGTCTGATCCCTTGTCTGATCTGGGGCTGCTGGAGCTTCTGCATGAAAGAAGGCAGCTGAAGATGGTGAGTAGGGCCCTCTCTGGGACTTTGTGGACTTTGAAACCCAGCACCTCGTAATGTGTCTTTCTTATGGTCTTTGAGAGATTATAAAGGGTTTTTTATGGAGGGAAGAGGACACAGCAATTTGCTAAGATGGGCACCGTGGAAGGTGGAGGGGAGGGCTGGGCTCTTGGGGGCCCCTGGAGACCAGCTTGTCAGTATCCAGCGAAGAGTCGGGATCTGCTGTGGGAGTGCATGGGGTATAGCGTGGAGAGGAGTGAAGCCACAGGGCAGGCCTGGCAGAGCTGGATGCCAGTTGACTACAAAGGCAGCCATACAAGTGCTAGTGAAAGGTGAAGGGACAGCTGGGGCTGGGCTGTGAGTGCTCACAGGCCCCCAGGGTGGGGCCAAGGGTGGACTGGGGAAGAGGAAGGGTGTGGAGGGACTCAGTCGGGTTCTGGGGCCTCTCACCCTTTGCCCCTTCCAGGTGGGAGAGGACACTGAAAGAAGCCTCACTGAGATTCTCTCACTGGGAGGAGACCTGGCTGGGCAAAGGTCGACGAAGGCAGAGTGGGCAAGCTTGTCAGCCAGGTGTGGCCCAGGGCAGACCGCCTTCAAGGTGCCTCCCTTCCCACAGCTGGGTTGTCCCTTATGAGCAGTACATCGAGTTTAAAAGGCGCCAGAAGCCCCCAGTCCCTGGGGAGAGCAGTAGGAGAGTCTTTTTCAATGTTACTTTAATGGATGTGTTTCTTTCTGATTATAAAATTAATACTATTGAGTGTCATTTTGGCTGGCCAAAAATCATCAAATATCAACAATTTCACATGGATCAGCCAGATAGGAGCATTTTCCCCCCTTTGAATAAGGGCTACTTTGAAAAATGGGGGCCTCATAGCTTTTGGGGCAGATGTATTATTTACATCTCCATGTCCCATTTCTCACCCACCCCTCCCAAAATCCAGTTATCCGGTTGAATGGATGCTGATGATAAAATGAGGTAACTCATTAAAATAAACATTCTGTAGTAGTTTTAAATTTCATACAATAAGGATCATAAATACAGGTCCTCAGTTGGTCCTTTTATTTTAAAAGGTGGATTAGGGGCGCCTGGGTGGCCTAGTCATTAAGCGTCTGCCTTCGGCTCAGGTCATGATCCCGGAGACCTGGGATGGAGCCCCACATCAGGCTCCCTGCTCACCAGGAAGCCTGCTTCTCCCTCTCTCACTCCCCCTGCTTGTGTTCCCTCTCTGGCTGTGTTTCTCTCTGTCAAAATAAATAAAATCTTTTTAAAAAATAAATAAATAAATAAATAATAAATATTCTAAAGTAAAACCTGCCCATCAGAGCAATATTAGAAGGGGACAGCTTGAGGGGGAAGAGGGCCCCTCCCCCAAACTCTCTTCCATGCCTTTCAGGGTAGCCCCGGCCCTCCCGCCCTCAGTCCCTTGCAGAGGCAGTGGGCACCATGCGGTCTGTCCTTCCCTTGCTCCTCACTAGCAGCCTGTGCAGGGCTTCATTCTACGTTGTGTCTGCCCGTTGCCTGCTGCTTTCTCCCCAGAGCAATGGCAGCACTCCTGCTCCGTCGCTATTGATTTAGGTGGTTTCTGCTTTGAGGTGGTTAAAAACAGTGTTCTGTTGAACCTTTTGGCTTCTGTGTCTTTCTGCTTTGGAGCCGCGTATATCCAGCTTCCTACCAGTGGACTCTCCGAGTCCAAGGTTAGGGACCTTTCGTTTTGAGTCATGTTGCTAATTGGCCTCCTGAAGTGCGCCCGTTTGCCTGCCCACCAACCCAAGGGCCTGTGAGGGCATGCTTGTTTTGCTTGTTTCCCCCGGCATCGGGCATTACCGGTCTTAGAGTATGCCAGTCTGGAAGGTGATAGAAGCTGCTTTGCTTTAACTCTGGTCCCCGCCTGAGGGTACTGTCCTGTCTCTAGAAGGCACTCCTGGGTGGGCAGCGCCCAGCAGGCAGAGAGGCCTGGGGGCCAGAGCCCGGGGTCCTGGAGCTGCGTGGCCGCTGCCCACTGGGGGACCTTGATGGGTCGCTTGCTCTCATCGGCTCACATCTAGAAGACACCAGGAAGTCTTTGATTGAGTCTAGCCATGGTTCTGGCTAGGTCTGGTCTGGGCGCATAGTCCCAGCACGGTGCTGGAGCTGGAGAGGAATGTATCACAGTGACTGGCACATGATGGTGCACGTTACACAGAACAGTACTCCCCCCCCCCCCCCCGTCACATGGGCGTACTCTGATATCTTCCTCCATTATTTTATTTTTTTTAATTGCTGGTCCTGAGAACTGGCACTTCTCCGGAGTTCTGAGGGGCACGTCCTGGGGTTGGGGAATCTGCAGTGGCCTTGGAGACTTAGAAAACGCCCCTACAGAGAAGTCCTGCTGGTGGGGCCCTCAGACTGGGTTGTGAAGGGGAAGCTACCCAGGGGACCCTGGCTTGACCGTCTCCGCTCTCCCAGGACTTTTTCCCTTTGGCTGCTCCAAATCTGTGTCCCTGTGTGGACTACACAGTTCCATCCAAACTGAAGTGTGGACCAAGCGTTGTCTGTCTCCCTCCTGTCATGCACTGGGACAAGGGGCCCAGGAACAAAAGAAGGGCCTGGAAAGCCCTGCCACCTCAACAAAGCTTCTGTGGAGGGTCCCTCCACCCCTCCCTTTGCCTTCTGACTTTCTCTTCTTTAGGTTGAAAGGGTGGCCCTTCTCTAATTATAGTACTTTCCTGGCCTAATTACAGCCTGGGCTAATTTGTTAATGGTTTTGGGAACCGAGAGCCTTTGCCTTGGGCAGTATCACGGCCCCTGGGTGCATGCTGGGTGTTTGCCAGGGAGAGCAGGTGAAGGAATGTGAGTGCCCCTGGAGGCCCCGTGGCAACGAGGGCCGTCCGAGGAGCCCCATGTCCCTTGGCACACACATCTCCAGCCGATGGCTCCACTGTCCACAGGTCATCAGTGTGGGCCTTTCCCTTCTCTAGGACTCTCAGGAGACCCTATTCATGGCCCCAGGTAGGACCTTGCCATTTTCATTCTAATGAAACAAAAGATCTTTAATGAAATGTCTTAAAATTAAAAAAAAAACAACCAAAACTTTTGGTTTTCCTTTTCATAAAGGCAACATCTGGGGCGCCTGGGTGGCTCAGTGGGGTAAAGCCTCTGCCTTCAGCTCAGGTCATGATCTCAGGGTCCTGGGATCGAGGCCTGCATCGGGCTCTCTGCTCAGCAGAGAGCTTCCTCCTCTCTCTCTCTGCCTGCCTCTCTGCCTACTTGTGATCTCTCTCTCTGTCAAATAAATTAATAAAATCTTAAAAAAGAAAGCAACATCTGTTTGCAGCAGAAACTTTAGGAAATACAGAAGAGGGAAAAAACCACCCATGGCTCCACCCCAGTGACTCATGACCCCAAATGTGTTAATATTTTGGTGGAGCCGTCTCATGACTGGGCCCTTTGCTTTTGTTTGACTCATTGCGTCGTCCCCCTCAGGGAAGTCCCACCTGGCCATCGTGCAGAAGGTGAACAACGAGGGTGAAGGTGACCCCTTCTACGAGGTGCTGGGCCTGGTCACCCTGGAGGACGTCATCGAGGAGATCATCAAGTCGGAGATCCTGGACGAGTCGGATATGTACAGTGAGTTTCATTCTTTCCGTTGGCCCGGAACCCTTTTTCTCCTAACACCCTAGGTGTCCCTAAATGGAAAGGCCACACAGTGTGGGATGTGGGAGTCCCGGCACCCTAAGGCCCAGGAACTGGATGCTTCACGCTGGCCAGGGTGAGCAGTGGGTACACTGCTCGGATCTGAGAGGAGGCCACCTTTGTTCCCCCTGGCCTTCGTACCTCAGCAGTGAGCCAGGGGTCCCGCCGGGAATCAGGCAGTGCTGCTTGTGTGTGGAAGAGGGGACTGCAGAGCCGGAAGCTGGAAGGTTCTAGTGGGTTCATGAGTCATCAGGAACAGAGTTCTCAGTTCTAGAGTCTTCCTCTTACAGCTGACAACCGAAGCCGGAAACGAGTATCTGAGAAGAACAAACGTGACTTCTCAGCCTTCAAAGATGCTGACAATGAACTCAAGGTGAAAATTTCACCTCAGCTACTCCTGGCTGCTCATCGCTTCCTGGCCACGGGTAAGAGCAAGTGGAGGGCCCTCGGGCGTTGGTGGGACAGTCATGGAGGGAGAGTTCTAGGCCTCTGGCTGTTTCCGTCCATGGCACAAGGGCTGTGACAGGGGAAAGGTGCAGGTGAAACATGACTGCCCCCGAAACGGGGCAAGGCGGCTTCCCTCCATCCCTGGGGTGCTCCCTGTGGTTTGTTTTCTCTGTTGATGGGTTGTCATCACGAGATTCTAGGAAGCATTCAGATTATGAAGATAACCACCGGGGTAGGGGGAGGACAAAAAAAAAAATAGAAGCACTGGGAGTACCTGAGGTGGGCACTGGGGCCCCCAGACCCCTGGATGCTGGGGAGGGGGAGGGAGAAGGAGGCCCTTCCACACGCTGTGGGCCCACAGCACTTGTCTGGCTCAGGTACTCAGAACCTGAATCCAGCTCTGTTCTCATCACTCCCCCTGCCTCTGCCTGCATGTGCTGGGGCCAGCAGGACTTGATCCCTAGATCAGTGACATTTCTCTCCTCTCACCCCTGATTCAGAGCCCCTTTGGGGACCTGGATGATTGATTTGAAAAGCTCCTGCTTATTCCCTCACTCCCCCTAAAACTGATTCCCTTCCCAACCTCACTTGCTAAAGGGTGTTAATTCTTCATTTTTCCTGCCAGGATATTGATGATGATGCTAATTATAATAATGATGGTAACATTTATGAAGTACTTTCCGTATGTCAAGCGTGTGTCTAAGTGCTTTATATGTATTATCCCATTTAACGTCACCATGACCCTACCAGGTTTTTTGTTTTTTGTCTTTAGGAGTCTCTGTACCCAGTGTGGGGCTCTAACTTGCCACTCTGAGATCAAGAGTCATATGCTGCACTGACTGAGCCAAACCAGGCGCCCCAACCCTATGAAAAAAATTTTTTAAGATGTATTTATTTTAGAGAGCCAAGAGAGTGTGAGCTGAGGAGGGGCAGAGGGCGAAGAGGGAGAGGAAGAGAATCTCAGGCAGGCTGTGGAGATCATGACCTGAGCCAAAACCAAGAGTCAGACGCATAACTGATTGAGCCACCCAGGTGCCCAACCCTATGAAGTTTTTAATCCCCATTTTACAGATGAGGAAACCGAGACACAGGTTAAGTGATTTGCCCAAGGTCATGCACTGTCAGTGTAGGAGCCACTGTTCCAGCCCAGGCAGGCAGACTCGAGTCTAACCAGTCCGGATCCAAGGGGTGCTGCTTTCCCCACAGAGGTGCAGGACCGAAGGGAAGGAGGGCCTGGGCAGTGAGCGCACAGCGATGGTGCTCCCGTTGCTGTCCGGCCAGGGACCCCTGTGAAGTCGTCGTCTTTTTCTCTTCCTACAGAGGTTCCCCAGTTCAGCCCCTCTCTGATATCAGAGAAGATCCTGCTTCGGCTGCTCAAGTACCCAGATGTCATTCAGGAACTCAAGTTTGATGAGCACAACAAGTACTACATCCGCCATTACCTGTATACCCGGAATAAGCCGGCCGACTACTTCATCCTCATCCTGCAGGTGAGTGCCCTGCTCCATGCCTGCCCTCCTGTGCCCACTCTGCCTTTTCACTTGCCGAGATGGCTGGGAGATGCAGGGCTTTCCTGTATGCGGCCTTCCCCTGAACCTCTGCTCCCCCTTTGCCCATCCTCTTCCTGCGAGGCTGCCCTTGAGGCTCTGGGTGAGGGCTCTTAGCTCTTCAGGTCTCTGGAACCAACTCTTTCTCACTCTCACTTCTCCCTCTTTCCTCGTCCTTTTTTTCCCTCAGTTGAGCTTTCCTTCTCAGTCTGTTACTCTGACCCTGTGTTCTTCCAGGGGAAGGTGGAGGTGGAGGCCGGGAAGGAGAACATGAAGTTTGAGACAGGCGCCTTCTCCTACTACGGGACCATGGCCCTGTCCTCGCCCACCTCTGGTGAGTCGCTGGGCTGCCTCCACGCTACTTTCCAGCATACCTGGATTGGGGGGAGACTTAGACTGGTACCCCGGAACCTAGGACCGTCCAGGTGGCTCAAGGGAGGAGGGCCAGTGAGGGCCAGAGCTTCCAGGGCCTGGTGGCGGCAGCCCAGAAGACCAGGGCCTGGCCCCTCGGACAAGAGTGGGGAGGAAGAGAGGGGAAGGGCACCCTCAGTCCAGGCCTGCAGGGAGCCGAGAGCATGTCCGGAGATGTGAGACCAGCCTCCCAGTGCTGCCAGGGGTGGGGGCGGGGGTGGACCTTGGGGAATAAGGACATGTCAGGGAGCCCCAGAAAGTTGATGGCGTTTGGTTGTGATAGGAAGCAAGAAACTGTGAATGGCCTTGGAGCAGGGGGAAGCACGATAGCAGACTGGGCCTGCTGGCCACGTAGTCATAGCAGCAGAAGGGTGAGAGAGCGCGGGTGGACGGAGGCTACAGGGCCTTGCTCAGGAACACGGGAGCAGGGGAACTGAGGTGGGGAGTGAGGACATCCAAGGTGCCCGTGATTGGGAGTCAGGCCAGGGTCTGTTTGCCAGGCAGGGCGTGGATGGGCTTGGCTTTTCAGGGGGCTTAACCATTGCCTTTTGGTTAAGGGCGGTTCTTTTTTTTTTAAGATTTTACTTGTTTCACAGAGAAAGAGATCACAAGTATGCAGAGAGGCAGGCAGAGAGAGGAGGAAGCAGGCTCCCTGCCGAGCAGAGAGCCTGATGCGGGCCTCGATCCCAGGATCCTGAGATCATGACCTGAGCCAAAGGCAGAGGCTTTAACCCACTGAGCCACCCAGGCGCCCGGTTAAGGGCTGGTTCTGATGGCATAAAGGGAGTTGGAGCAAAGAGGGGACTGGACACACGCTGCAAGAGAGGTTGTGGGAAGTCCAAGGAAGGGCTGCTCTGGCCACCCTAGTGCTTTCTGCTTCTCTCGTCCTGGGTGGCTCAGGCTCCCTTGGCCAGAGGGGCCTTGTGGCTGGAGTGGGCACCCTGCAGGCAAGCAAGTCTTGCCAGATCAGCTCCTTGCTAGTCGCCTGGCCCCTCTGAGTCCTAAGTGGGGTCCCAGGTTGCTGCAGGCCGGAAAGTGAAAGTCTGCTTTGTTGCGGGGGGACAGGCTGCACCCTGAGGTGTTTGCGTGGCTCGTGAAGAGCCTCTGTGCTATGCCCATTGCTGTCCTTTAATAAAGAGGACCCTGCGTGCAGAGGGCCAGGGCACCACTGTATATTAATACAGCTCAGCATATCGGCTGATATGACATAGCTCTGTGCCTCTCCCAGCATGAGCAGGCTCCAGGAGGAAGCAGTGGGAAGACAAGGCTCCAGAGCTGGGTTTTGGAGCAGGGAGGAGGCCGCTGCCTGAATGCCTTCGGCCTAGGGAGGAATTTTCGGCCCCTCCCAAGAGCACCTCTGGCCAGCCAGCTGGGAGAACATCTTGTCCAGGAGGGCACGTGCTCGTGGGACATTTTTTCCAGGCACTTTTTCTTTGCAGCAATGCCTCAGAGGCCTGGGTCCGGGTTCTTGGCTCTGTCCTTTGACCTGGAGGCACCCAGGTCCCACCTGGAATGGCCAGAAGCGGGAGGAGATGACTTCTGGGGAGGCTGTGGCTTCACTGTGGGAGCTTCTGCCTTTCTCTGAGCAGGGCTCTTTGGTCTGCCCTAAGCTCCCTCCCCATCAGGGCCATGTCCCCCTTTCCACTGTGCCCCCTCTCTCCCAGGGAGACTGGTCCCAGCAGCATTGCTTCTCCATCCTGTTCTGTGGCTCCATGTTCTGTCTCCTCACCCTACCCATCATTGACCTTTTCCTCTTTTGCTCCAGTGCCTTCAACCCAGGTTGGGTGTCCGCCTGGCAAGCGGAACTCCCTGCTGTCCTGGCTCTCAGGTAACACTGCATGGCTGGAGAAGTTTGCGCTGCCACCTGAGCTCTATTAATGTCTCCCAGCAGCCGCTGGGCTCCTCACTCGCATCTCGGGTCATCCCACCGTTCATGCTTGTGGACCAGCCTGATTTGCATGGGCTCTGCTTGGCCTTGGGCCCAGTTACCGGGTGGCTTGTCCTGGTCCTGGAAGGGTTTCCCTGAGGTCCTCAGTCCTTGCGAAGACACACACACACAGACACAGCTAGAGTGGGAGGGGTAGGCTGCTTCTGGCCAAGCCAAGTGAGCACAGCTGTTCCGCAACCCCCCTGAGCAGGGTCACTCACAAACATCAGGATGCCTTGTCATCTCATCAGCTTTCTCTAAAAAACTTGCCTCCTTTCTTCACAGTCTTTGCTTTTCACTCTTTTGCTGGGGTGTCTGCCTGTTAGGCGGAGGCAGCCGCCAGGTATCAGAAGTACGGCCCCGGGCAGACTGCCCTGTGAGAGTGCTGACTCTGCACTTGCTAACTAACAGGATTCAGGGAGCTGACTTCCTCTCAGTCTTTAGTTCCCCCTTGTGGAATGGAAACAATACGTGTGCCCACTTCTTAGAATTGTCAGGAACAGTGAGAGAATGGGTAGGAAATGTTCAGTTAGAGCTCAGTTTTTATTTGTTTTTCCTCGATTTTTTTTTTTAAAGATTTATCTATTGGGGCGCCTGGGTGGCTCAGTTGGTTAAGCGACTGCCTTCGGCTCAGGTCATGATCCTGGAGACCCGGGATCGAGCCCCACATTGGGCTCCCTGCTCGGCGGGAAGCCTGCTTCTCCCTCTCTCACTCCCCCTGCTTGTGTTCCCTCTCTCGCTGTGTTTCTGTCAAATAAATAGATAAAATCTTTTTTTTTTTTTTTTAAAGATTTTATTTATTTGACAGTGAGAAACACAGTGAGAGAGGGAACACAAGCAGGGGGAGTGAGAGAGGGAGAAGCAGGCTTCCCGCCGAGCAGGGAGCCCGATGTGGGGCTCGATCCCGGGTCTCCAGGATCATGACCTGAGCCGAAGGCAGTCGCTTAACCAACTGAGCCACCCAGGCGCCCCAATAGATAAAATCTTTTTAAAAAAAAAACTTGATTGATTTATTTGACACAGAGAGAGATCACAAGTAGGCAGAGTGGAGGAAGCAGGCTCCCGCTGAGCAGAGAGCCCAATGCGGGCATTAATCCCAGAACCCTGAGATCATGACCTGAGCCTAAGGTAGAGGCTTTAACCCACTGGGCCACCCAGGCGCCCTGTTTTTCCTCGATTATAAGTAAAATGTGACATTCCAATTGGAAAGTATTGAGGAAAAGGCCCAATGTCACATGCTGCTTCTGGCGTTTGATACGTCCCACTCCTGAGCCTTACCCCAGGATTGCTGACAGCTGTGTTGGCTGACTCAGTTCCTGGGACTCCTGTCCCACTTACATGGAGGCAGCAGAGGGTGGCAGAAAGTGCTGGTCTCCCCATCAGAATTCTGGCCTGGTGAGCCCTGAGGAGGTTAAGAGCATTTACAAGTGCCTTTGAGCTCCAGTCTCAGTGTGTAACTTAAAGAAGCTCCTAAGGCCCCGACAGTCCTAAAAACCTATCCCCAGAGTCTGTCATTTCACATTTTGTATTCGTACAGCGGGCTTTTTTTCTCCATCTCAGCTGTACCAGGAAGTGGGCAGCTGTATCGGCCTTCCAGTGGGTGATGTCTGTGAACCATGTTGGTCTTCCTTGGCCAACATCTCAGCCCTCTCCTCTCTTCCGCACTTGCTGTTGTTTCATATTGGCCAGGAGTTTATGCATCCATGGTTGGATCCTGCTGTTTTACCTAATATGGGAACAGAGGTGCTTTTCTATCCGCTTTTTTGTTCGACCCATAGTGTTCCCCCACGTATACGTGCCTTCATTTGTTATCCCCCTTTATGGAAAGTCACTGGAGTCTGTGTTCTGAATAACACCATGATGTAAACTTCTGTATGAAAAAATTTTCTGTGTTTAAGATTATGTCCTTAGGATATCCTTTCAGAAATGGAATTACCAAGTCAAAAAATCTCTTTTTTTACACATTTATTCTGTTTTATTTTTATTTTATTTTTTAAAATTTTAATTAATATTTTTATTAAAATTTTTTTTAAGGTTTTATTTATTTATTTGACAGAGAGAGACACAGCAAGAGAGGGAACACAAGCAGGGGGAGTGGGAGAGGGAGAAGCAGGCTTCCCGCTGAGCAGGGAGTCCAATGCAGTGCTCAGTCCCAGGACTCTTGAGATCGTGAGCTGAGCTGAAGGCAGACGCCTAAAGACTGAGCCACCCAGGCACCACAATTAATTTTTACTTTTTTGAGAGAGCGAGTGAGCCAGTGCGGGGGAAGGGCAGAGAGAGAGGGAGAGAGAATCGTAAGCAGGCTCCATACCCAGTGTGGAGCCTGACACAGGAACCAATCTCATGACCCTGAGATCACGATCTGAGCCGAAGTCAAGAACAGAATCTTAGCCACTGAACCACCAGGGTGCCCTGGATTTTATTTTTAAGTAATCTCCACACCCAGTGTGGGGCTTGAACTCACAACCCGGAGATCAGGAGTCACATGTTCTACAGCCTAAGGCAGCCAGGCACCCATTTTTTGTTCTGTTTCAGTCATAAAAACAATATAGTTTATTTAGAAAATTGAGAAAAGGGAAAAAAGTCTTAAGAAAATTAAGCAAAATTGGGGCACCTTGGTGTGGCAGAGTTGGTTAAGCAACTGACTCTTGGTTTTAGGTCAAGTCATGATCCCAGAGTCCTGGGATCAAGGTCCTCATTGGGCTGTATGCTCATTGTGGAGTCTGCTTGAGATCTCTCCCTCCCTCTGCCCCTCTTGCTGGCGCTGTCTGTCTCCAGCTAAAATAAATAAGATCTTAGAAAAGAAAAGAAAATGAAGAAGTATCATATCATAATTCAGAAACAAAGGTTTTGTATTTGGGTGTATTTCTCTTTAGGGCCTCTATTTTTTTTTTCTTTTGAAGATTTTATTTATTTGACAGAGAGAAACACAGCTAAAGAGGGAACACAAGCAGGGGGAGTGAGAAAGGGAGCAGCAGGCTTCCTGCTGAGCAAGGAGCCCGATGCAGGGCTCGATCCCAGGACTCCAGGATCATGACCTGAGCCGAAGGCAGACGCCTAACGACTGAGCCACCCAGGCGCCCCTCTATCTTTAAAAGGCCGTGTCACTAATTTGTGTTGTTTTGAAATTCAGATTCTGGAGTGTTAATAAGCATTAGTTAAAAGCATTCAGTCATTATCCAAATGATTAATGTGAAATATTAGGTAATATCCGTTGTATTAGTGTTTCTGTTCTAGAACTTAATCAGACGTGTTACTTATGGTAGGATAAGCAATGCACACACGGGATCCTCTAATGATCATATACTGCCTAATCATGGGATATCCAGACTACATTTCCCGAGTTTGAGGAATGAAGCTCAAAGACAGAGTATTACTCAGTTCAGTCTCACTTGGTTAAAGCTGTATTGGTCGTTCAGTCACCCAGCTTCGTTATGTTTGCTCTCTTCACCGAGCTGTTTGTTCCAGTAGCTGACTTAGAAGTTAGTAACTTATTGCTCGACTAAGTAAATAAGCCTAGTCCACTTCCTGTTTGTTTAAAAAAGAAGCCAGCATGCCTTCACAATGAACTTCTTTGTGCATTTTATTGTTTTCTAAATATTCTCAAAACCAAGAGCTAATGATGCCCAATCCGTGTGCGGTTCCTTTCTGAAAATGAGGAGGCTGTTCCTTCCTCATTTGTGGTTGAGTCATCCTGTCCGTTACTATGGGCTGCCCGGAGGCCCTGTGGCCCCTGGGGAAGAGGCGCCCTCCCCACTCCCGCAGGCTTTGCCTCAGGGCAGGGGGGTGTAGACCAGGCTGGAGGGAACCTCTGGTGTGGGTGGCCTGGAGCTCTGGTGGCTCTAGGCTCCTGTGAGAGGGACCTGCTGGCCGGGTCATGTGCAGGACACGCTTTTGACCTCTGACAAGCATGATAAGATGTGCCTGGGGTGTCATGTTGAGAGGTGTATGTGGATGTGGCACAAGAGGGTACAGACTGTATGGTCTTCCTTTTTTATTTTATGTTCTTCCTTTTAATGTAACTTAAAAGTGCGCCGTGTATGTTCCCTTCCTACATGCTGCTGTGGGGAGAAGGCCAGTGCCTGGTCTGCTGTGAGGGGCAATCCTGAGTTGCAGGGGAAAGGAGGGGCTCTGTAGACAGAAATTTTGTGTCTTCGGTTTTGGTTTTCTGCTTCGGTAGGCTTTTTACTACTTACTGCACGTCCCCTCTAAACAAACTCACTCGCTTGCTTCAAGGAGGTCAGACCTTCTGCAGTTGGAGCTTGTCCGTCCTTCGAAGTGTTCACGCGTCCGTGGCACAGGTTCGACAAGAGGCTGTGCGGGGCCCCCGGACTGACCCCGTGTCTCTCCCCACAGAGCACTCCCCGTCGCACCCCGCCACCCTCAGCCGCTCGGCCTCCCTCAGCTACCCGGAGCGCATGGATCTCTCGAATGCAGCCACCCTGGCAGGCAGCGCCAACCAGTTTGGCAGCTCCGTCCTGGGCCAGTACGTTTCCGACTTCAGTGTCCGGGCGCTCATGGACCTCCAGTACATTAAGGTGAGTGCTTCCCAGGTCTCTCCCTTCGGGCAGCACTGTCTTCCTCCTGGCCATTTGGATCACTCTGCCTCAGGCATCAGCACCGTCTTTCATCCACCACACAAGGCACAGAGGGCCCAGACCTGAGATGTGTGTCCTCCTCACTCTCCGCAGCCGGTCATGTCCTCTCTTCTGGAGCCCCAGCCCCAACCTCACCGGCACTGTTTCCCTGGGTCTTGTAAGGTTTGCCTCTCAGTCCCAGCTCTCTGTGAACCTCATCCCTTCCTCTTGCAGATCACTCGACAACAGTACCAGAATGGGCTAATGGCCTCACGCATGGAGAACTGCCCTCAGTTTCCCCTGGATGGCTGCACCATTTGCACAGAGAACTTAGCCGGGAAGTCCGAGCTGCCTGTGGTAGATGAGACCACAACTCTTCTCAATGAACGCAACTCTTTGCTGCACAAAGCCTCCCATGAGAGCGCCATCTGACAGGAGGGCCCGGGGCCCCCCGCCAGCCCCGCGGGGGTCTCCCCAGTGGGCCCACATGAAGATAGGGAGCCTTGTAGGCCAGAAGGGGTGCAGATAGCCTGTCTGAGCAGCCAGATGGCCCGCAGAGTGTGGGGAGTTCTGGCTTCTGACAGGGACCTCTGAGTAGCTCTGAAGTAGCGGCTGCCCAGCCCTGGACTGGCAGGGCAGTGGGCCAGCTCCCACGAGCAAGGCTGTTTTTTACTGAGACTTTCTGAACTAGGCTCACTGCTCCTCTTTTAAAATATTGTTTGGGGAAAGGAATGGGGAAGGGAAAGACAGGGTTAAAGAACTTTATTTAAAACAAAATTTTTTTTTTCCATAAAAACTTTAATTAAAAGGGGTAGGGTTTCTCACCCCGGGAAGCAATAGCCATAATCTGCTCCCAGCCATGACCTTTTGGCTTATGTCCCTGACTCAGGGAGCCGATTCTTCCTCCTCGTCCTCCTCCTTCTCCTCCTCCTTCTCTTCCTCCTCTTTTTCCTCTTCCTCCTCCTCCTCCTCCAGAGATGATATCCCAGAGGCCTGCTGGAGGAAGGTTTTCTCTTGGGAGGAAGACAGTTCCTTCCAGGAAGCAAAGAACCAAATAGCGCTGAGAACAACGCCTGGACGCATGCACTGAGGCTTGTGTGACGTCGCTGAGGCCGAGGGATTCTGGGTAACTGTGATGAGGGACATGGTACTCCCAGCTACTGAGAGGAGCACACCTACTCCTATCAACCGCTGGATCCTGGAATTTCTTAGAACTCTGCTGATAGGCTCTCCTGGTGAGTTGGGCTAGGCTGATGAGGACTTTTCCCCTGTCTCTGCTGGTTTGACTCAGAGTGTGTTAAGCAGAGTCTTACACCTTTAATATTGCTAACCCCTGTTCCCCAGGCCCTGTCCTTACTTTTACCAAAGGTTTCCCCTAGGTGGGAGAACATCTACATTACGGGTGACGTGTCTGAGAGACTCCTTTCAGTTCCAGGAGGGAATCTGGTCATGGGCATCTGTGTTGTTAGCAATTAAGACCATGTCCCTTCCCGGCCCACGGTGAAAGTCAGGGGTCAGTCACTGACCTATGAAGCCCCTCCTTCCAAACTCCCTACTTCTCACCCCCAAACCCCATTGCCCCCTCTTGGGGACTGAGGGCAACAGAACACATGGGAAGCCAACCTAAGCAAATTCTCTGTGCCCTTTCCTCTGTGGCCGAGGCCTGCCCAACCGTGTTCACACACTTACAAAACCAAGAAAGGTTTCCACCAAAAAGGCACACAGCTGGCAGCCCTGTTTCCCCCACCTTTGCATTCCTGGCCTGAGTTGCCATCCTGGCCTTTGGGAAGCTCTGCCCCAACGTGACACCCTGCCCCAGTGCCTTTTCCCTGGGGCTGGATGAGGCCCTACTGCAGGGCTCCCGGCTTGCCACTTTGGGGAGGCTGAGGGAGTAAGGTCCGTGCTGGCCCTTTTGTTGGGTGGAACAGTTGCTGGGGGCCCAAGATCAGGCGAGGGAGAGTCTGCATACCTTCCACCTAAGTAGTATTTAGTGACCCATTCCTCAGCCAGTGACTTCTGTCACCCCAAGTGCTCTGTTCTTCAGGCGCCTGGAGAATCCTAACTCTTGGGACCAGGAAGTGTCTGCACCAAGTATACTTGCCCCTGGCCGGATCGGAAGTCTTCCCTAGTCACAGAATTTACTCCTCAGTCTGGAGAGAAGGTGGTGACTCCAATGGGTTCTCAGTCATGAGGAAAAAAAAAAAAACCACCAGACCTTTATTCCCTATGCGGGGAAACCCCTCAGTTTTCTACAGTGTGGACTTTCCTAGCGTGGGAATTCCTAGTCCGCACGGGAGCTTGCAAAGCTGTGAGACCTGAGGGACAGGTGGAGCTGTGGGCCTGAACCAAGTGAGTGTGTGGAGGAAAGGGGCAGGTGCACACACTTCCGCAGCTACCTCTTCACACACCGTTAATACCAACAGAGAGTCCCTCAACCCCTCCCTTTCCCCACTTACAATCACTTCTTGCAGAGGGTCACCATTATTTCCAAATATTACTGGTCCGATGACTTCCTCCTCCCAGTGCAATTTTTCACTTCCTGTTCCAACCTCTTGTTCCTGGGCTGAGCTCTACCCTGGAGCTGGCTCACCCCTGCGTGTCTTCCCATGTAAGGGAGACCTTTGCAGACGGCCTCCAAGTGGGTAGGCAAGTCACAGCCACCAGAGCGAATAACTCCTATTTATTTTGCATAAGACTTTAATTTGTATATTTTTGTGATTTATTTTGGCATTGTTATGAGTTTGACTCTCGGGGAGTTTTGTTGTTATGACTCTTGTGTCTTTTGTCACAAGACAATGATAATATTTGCTAAACAATATATGGAATTTATTTTTGATTGGTAATAAAAAATGAAATATGAAGTCTTGGTGAGTCTATGGTTTGCCTGTTTGAGTTCTGTCGGTATTCGGTACCTGTCGTAGAGGTAGTAGCTATGGTCGGCCGTCACCTATGACAGGGCAAGGGGCAAGTATTCTGGGACTATTTAACAGTAAAAAGGAGGCAGAAGTGAAGTTTACAAAATATATATTATCAAGTCTGTTGTCTCAGGAGCTAGAGAGTGCTGTGAGATGGATGGGGCAAGTGTGCTCACTGCCACAATTAGGAATGTGTAAAAATGGACACCCATTCTCTTCTGCCTGCAGGTACTGGAGGGGGCAGTTAGAAGGGGGAGATAGCTGCTCCCCTCCACCCCCCAGGGGCTGAAGGAGAAAGGAGCTTGATACCACAGTGTGATCACCTTGTTGCATAACATGCAGCTGCCTTTTTGTCCCTGCTCATGAGCTGGTGGTGGTCCCAAAGTTGGACAGTTCAACTCCTGAAGAGCCCACCTGAGAGTCTCTTCACTGCATCTACTCCTCAGGTTCCTGCTGTGTGCACTCACGCGGTGCCCGTAGGTACTGTGGCTGTGGTGTGTAATGGGGTGTGCTGGGGCCAGGGGCCAAGCAAGCCAGGCTCACCAGAGCAGACAGATTGTGGCTAATGTTTAAAGAAAGGGATGCACTTAGAAAAAAGGACATTGCAGGTAAAATAACAGATGCAAAAGCAGGTGGACACGAGAATAAATTATATCTGACCATATGATCCATACATGGGTAAGCCCCTGCTACATGCCAGGTGCCACCAACCCCTCAGTGAGTGCAGTGAGGAAGAGTCCCTGAGGGAGACAGTCACACCAGGACTTTTTGATTTCTTGTCTCATCCACCTGGAATGTTCTTCTCCCAAGTCTTTGTGAGGCTCACTCCCTCACTTCATCTAAGCTTCCGTTCAAATGTCACCACCTTGGAGAAGACGTCCCTGGTCAGTGCATCTAAAACAGCATGGCCCCAATCCCTCTGTCCATTTCCTTATCTTGCTCTGTTTTTCTCCATAGTGCTTACTGTCCAATATTATAATGAGGATTTGTATATTGTCATTCCCACACTAGAACCTGAGCTCTGGCAGGGCAGGGGCTTTCTCATTCTCATATAGTCCCAGCATGAGAATGGCACCTGGGACATTGCAGGAAATACTTGTTGAATGAATGAGTGAATGGGTCTTACAAAAAGGTAAGTACTGGATGCTATTAGGGAAGAGCACATTGCTCCCATAACCATGACCCAATCTAGTCAAGATGGTCAAAGACGACCAGCTGGAGTGACACTTGCAGATTTGAGAAAAATAAGGAGGAATTATCCAGTGAAGTCACAGTAGTTGTGAGTTTAAAACTCAAGAATAAGATGAAACATGGAAATGTCTTGAACCAAATGAGCAGTAAGGAAAATGGCCCAGGGAAGGTCAATTAGAGACCTGAAGGTCAAAAGACGTGTCTCCACTGATGCAATGACTACCCAGGGGATGGGGATAAAGAATGATGCACAGCCAATGAACAAAGAAGCTGGAGAAGTACTGTTGAGGCCTCTATTGTTAACAGAAAATTGCTCCTTGAACAGCTTTGCCCTGCTGGATTCTGTCATTGACTATCCACAGCTTAAATGACCATTTGTGTTCCAAGTACGATCCAACTGCCCTACCCAAAGATTCTCTCCAAAAAATGAATCACCGGTTGTTTTCCAAGGGTGCCTGAGACCAGATCCATAGGGAGTTTTTCCTGTCTTTGCTCTGGAACTGTTCTTCATTAATTAACTTTTCAGGCACACAACTTTCAAGCACGTCATCCATTCTATTTCAATGTCAGCATTGGAGACTTGGAGACAGAAGCGTGAACTAAAGAGGCTAAATCCATGGGGCGCCTGGGTGGCTCAGTTGGTTAAGCCACTGCCTTCCGCTCAGGTCATGATCCCGGAAACCCCGGATCGAGGATCGAGCCCCACAATGGGCTTCCTGCTCCGTGGGAAGCCTGCTTCTCCCTCTCTCAGTCCCTCTGCTTGTGTTCCCTCTCTAGCTGTGTTTCTCTCTGTCAAATAAATAAATAAAATCTTAAAAAAAAATAAAATAAAGGGGCTAAATCCATAGTTTTTTTTCCTTCAAAGGAGGCATGCTGAGCCAGTGTAAAGGCTCAGTAGTGTCATTATTGCTTCTGCTGGTGGCTTATTCTGTAATCTGCAAGTGAGGCACAGCACCCTCTAGATAATAAAAACGGGAAACATGGGAGATGTGGTTGGTCCTGTCACAGTGCTGATGTTGAAGAGACATTCTTAGCATCTTTCGAACACTTTTTCCACAGAGTATTTTGTCTTTTTGTCATTTGTCATGGATTTGCTCATTTTTGCACATTGCCTTCCACACATTTTACTGAATTGTGGCCAGACTGCCTTATACTTACTATTTTCATGACCTAGTAAATATATTTCTGTAGACGCCTTATGAAGATTTTCAATGACATGTATACAAGCACCCTTACCAAAAGTCTACTTTTGTTAGGAAATTTGAAAACACATCAAAATGTGAAGAAAATACAAAAACAATCCGGATCCCTGTAGAAAAGCCTTGTTCAGTTTGTCCATTTACTTCCAATCATACAGAGATCATACACAATGGGTGAAAATCATTCCATCCTGTCAACGAACCATATTGTCTTCCAAAACTCTCTAGTAAGGATCCTCTTGAGTAGTTCTTGCTGTTCCTGAGGAAGTATTTTCCCAAGGATTATCTGCTAGAAAGTGGAGGGACCAGGTGACAGTAAATCCTGACAGAGCTGCCTTCTGCTATCGTGGCTGGGATAGTGGCAGTGCAGGTCGTGTTGCAGTCCTTTCTCCTGTAAAAGTAGCTACGAGGGTCCAACGAGGTAGTGATTTCTTGTGTTTACAACATTACCATCGTTCTCCCTGGCAGAAATTCAGGTTCCTTGAAGGCAAAGGGCTGTGTCTCACGTCCCCAAACCATAGCACAGTCGGGCACAATATTCAGGAAACTTGAGCTTCCCAACGTCCGGTCACCGGTTCTTTCAGCTCTCCTTGCCCCTAAGCCAGTGGCTCACGCGGCCCTTTCCTAAGAAACTGTACATCTGCCACACACTTGAACTGTGCAAGGAAGCAGCTCCGCTCCGCACCCCCGCGCCCCGAGCCAGGGACTTCCCAGAGCACAAGTGCGGCCCCCCAGCGCGCCGCCACGGCCTGTGGGAACTGGACGCCGCCCAGCTCGCCGCTCCGCGCGTCCTGGCGCTGGCCACCTCTCGCCCTAGGAGTCACGGACAGCCCCGCCGGGCCAAGAGTCCCACGCCCCCGGCCCGCCCCGGGATCGCGCCGTCGCTTGTTTACTCCCCGGCGCAGCCTAGTCCGACCCTGGGGCCCGCCCTCGTTCGCCGCCTATTGGCGGAGGTGGCGCCAGGACTAGCGACGATTGGTCCGGGGGAGGCGGAGGGGTAGGCTGCGCGGGAGGCCGAGAGGGGGGCAGCAGGCGATGGCGGCGGCGGCGGCGGCGGGTCGTCTAGGCTGGTTGCTCGCCGCGCTGTGCCTGGGCAACGCTGCCGGGGAGGCGGCGTCGGGCCCGCGAGTTCTGGGCGTCTGTCTGGAGGAGGACGGAGCCGCGGACGCAGGGTGGGTGCGCAGAGGAGAGGTGCGGGTCGCACCGGAGGCCACCTTCCGCCTGCGCCTCTTCGGCTCCGGCTTGGCCAACAGCTCCTGGTCCTGGGTGGCCCCCGAGGGGGCGGGCTGCCCCGAGGTCGGGCCGGCCGCGGAGCCCGAGGAGGCGGTGGCCCCCACGGGCGAGTGGCGCGCACTGCTGCGCCTGCGTGCCGAGGTCGCGCGCCCGCATTCGGCGCTGCTGGCGGTGCGTGGAGAGTCGGACAGCTTGGCGTCTCCGGAGGCGGCGGCCCCCGCGGACGAGTGGAGCGCGCTGGTACGCCTGCGCGCCGAGGCCGTGCGTCCGCATTCGGCGCTGCTGGCCCTGCGCTTGGAGCCAGGGGGCGCGGCAGCCGAGGAGGCGGTGCCGCCCTGGGCGCTGGGCCTGGGGGCGGCGGGGCTGCTGGCGCTGGCGGCGCTGGCGCGGGGCCTGCAGCTGAGCGCGCTAGCGCTGGCGCCCGCCGAGGTGCAGGTGCTGCGCGAGAGCGGCTCGGAGGCCGAGCGTGCGGCGGCGCGGCGCCTGGAGCCCGCTCGGCGTTGGGCCGGCTGCGCCCTGGGCGCGCTGTTGCTACTGGCCAGCCTGGCGCAGGCGGGCCTGGCGGTGCTGCTGTACCGCGCGGCCGGCCAGCGCGCGGTGCCCGCCGTGCTGGGCAGCGCAGGGCTGGTGTTCCTGGTGGGCGAGGTGGTGCCGGCAGCCGTGAGCGGGCGCTGGGCGTTGGCGCTGGCGCCGCGCGCGCTGCTCCTCAGCCGCCTCGCTGTGCTGCTGACCCTGCCGGTGGCGCTGCCCGTGGGCCAGTTGCTGGAGCTGGCGGCGCGGCCCGGGCGGCTGCGCGAGCGCGTGCTGGAGCTGGCCCGCGGCGGCGGCGACCCCTACAACGATCTCAGCAAGGGCGTGCTGCGCTGCCGCACCGTGGAGGACGTGCTCACGCCACTGGAGGACTGCTTCATGCTGGACGCCAGCGCCGTGCTGGACTTCGGCGTCCTGGCCAGCATCATGCAGAGCGGCCATACGCGAATCCCAGTGTACGAGGAGGAGCGCTCCAACATCGTGGACATGCTGTACCTCAAGGATTTGGCCTTCGTGGATCCCGAAGACTGCACGCCGCTCAGCACCATCACCCGCTTCTACAACCATCCGCTCCACTTCGTCTTCAACGACACCAAGCTGGACGCTGTCCTGGAGGAGTTCAAACGAGGTAATGGGACAGCGGGGAGGGGACACGAATGTCAGCGCTCTCCGCTGGAAAAAAGGTGGGGGCTTATGGAAACCTTGAGGAAAGGATCCCATCCCTTACGGAGGTGCCTCCGAGTACTTTGTTAGATGATGGCCTCACAGCTCTCCGTGACCTTTTGAAATATTCAGAGGTCGTCAGACCTCTGTGTAAAGCAAAATCACCCTTTCCTAGTAGGGCCTAATTTGGGGAACTAGGTCCACTGGATTATAACCCACGAGCTTTTCCCTTCAAGGTCATTTTTGTGGGCTTTGGCTTTGTAACAGGTCTAAGTTCTTAAGCAGAAACTAGAAGTCTCCAGACACCTGGTCGCTTTCACCTGCACACATAACATTAAATTAGCTGGGCCTGTGACCTTTCAAGGGATCATTATTAAGGTTTTTCATGGCTGCTGCCTTGCTGATAACAGAAGAAGGAATGATACCTGATTTTCTGCAGGTGTGGAAGACACTTCCTCTTTGATTTCATCAGAAGCAACTTTATGGATGCTGATTTAGTCTCCCCTTTGTCTTTTTTTTTTTAAACTTCCTCTTTTCTGAGGATGACTATGGTCTGTCAAGAGTCTCTCTTAACTCCACAGTTCACCCTCTTCTTTCACCTTAGTTTATCTGAGCAACTCTTAAGATTACCAGTAGAAATGGGGACCCAGCCCCCAGGTGTGAAGGTGTGGGTCCCTCTGCAGTCATCTCCATTGTCAGGCTTGGGTGTGCTCTCCAGAACGTGGCTGCTCCTTGTCTGCCAGCCATGCTTCTCACCCCTGAACTCCTGCAGGACTGTGGATGGGCTGGACCCGAAAGGCTGGGTAATGGGAGGTAGGAAAGAGAGCAGAGCCCCCTGATCTTCCCGGCAGCTGTGAAGTCTCCTGGCCCCAGGCCACATGGGTATTGAGTATTAATCATGGCTTGAGTGTTGAATCGTCAGGCAATAACTGTCCTGACTCTACCTGAGGATTGGCTGGGAGACTTTGCTGTGCAGCTCTGACTATTCTGCCGGAGCCTCTCTTGGTTCTGAGCACCTCAGGACGTGGCTGTGCGGCCCCTCTCAGGGGAGGGGATCCCCGGGTAGGGGCCAGACCTCCGCTGGTGAGTACTCCATCTGGGCCCCTGTGGTTTTCCAGGCAGTAGAGGTTCTTGTGGCCTGGTGGCCAGCACCACTGGCTCTGGAGTGAGCTGAGGAGGGTTCCGTCCTGCCCCTGCCGTCTCCCAGCTTGAGACCCTGGGAAGGCTGGACTTGATCTCCGGGGCACTGACTTTGAGACTGACTGGTATGGAGACTAAGTGGGTAGGGGGTCCAGCTAAGAAATGGTGGCAGCGGGTGCCTGGGTGGCTCAGTCATTAAGCATCTGCCTTCTGCTCAGGTCACGATCTCAGGGTCCTGGGATCCAGCCCCGCATCGGGCTCCCTGCTCGGTGGGAAGCCTGCTTCTTTCTCACTCCCCCTGCTTGTGTTCCCTCTCTCGCTGTGTTTCTTTCTGTCAAATAAATAAATAAAATCTTAAAAAAAAAAGGTTGTAGCTGAGCACTGTGTGTAGCGGGCCTGGAAAGAGATCCAGGAGGGCATTGGGAGATGGAATTGAGAGGGCTTTGTGGTTAGTTGAGCTGCAGAGAGAGAGGAGCTAAGTGTGAGGCCTGGGTTTCTGGCTTAGGGATGCTATTGCCCTTCCCTGAGGCAGAGCACCTACAGAGAAGGGAGGTCATCATGGTAGGGAGGGGCCTGGCACAGGTGAGTTTGTTCCAGACACTGGAATGTGTCTATACAGTAGCCCTAGAGGCACACTCTACCAGTTGATTTGAAATACGAGTTAAAGACCCAAGCAGGAGATAAAGATCTGGTTATTGGTAAAGAAATGGTCCTTCAGGGCGCCTGGGTGGCTCAGTGGGTTAAAGCCTCTGCCTTTGGCTCAGGTCATGATCTCAGGGTCCTGAGATCAAGGCCCATGTCGGGCTCTCTGCTCGGCAGGAAGCCTGCTTCCTCCTCTCCATCTGCCTGCCCCTCTGCCTATTTGTGATCTCTCTGTCAAATAAATAAAATCCTTAAAAAAAAAAAAAAGAAATGGTCCTTCAAGCCACAGGTGTGCCTAAACCCTAAACCCCTGAGGGCACAAGCATATAAGGGATGGAGGGTAGCGGAGGAGAGACCCAGAAGTTCAGAATGTCCTGGAAGAGACCACTTACCAAGAGAAGGCAAATAATCGGAGAGGCCAGCATCATGTCATCAGGGTCTAACAGCCCGAGTACCCTTGACCTTTGTAAGAGCAGATCTGGTGCTCCAGCGTGGGGCGTTTGGGGGCGTGAGTGGGACGCGACAGCTGAGGTAGGTGGGCCTGCCAGCAGGTGTGGCTGCAGAGCGGAAGCCAGAGGGCAGTGGCTGGGAGAGGACTGGCATGGGAGGGGGTCCTTTGCTCTTCGGTTTAAGATGGGCAAGTTGAGTGGCTTTCAATTTTAATTGTCAGCAAGGAGCCAGTTGGGAGAGAAGTCCCACTGTCGAGGCTGCTCCTGTTCTGGGGTGGTGGGCGGCCTTGAAGCAGCTTTGGGGAACCTGCAGATTGAATGGGGAGCTCCTCGGTCATCCTCGTCTTCCTCCTCCCCTGACAAATAAGGGCCGTTCTCAGGGGCAAATTGGCTTTGTCTTTGCTCTGATATGCTGGAGCTTTTTCTCTGCCTCTCTTTGCTGTGCACCCCTTTGGCAGGTAACTGTTTTTCCTCATTAAAATCCTTTTTAGCGTAACCCCTTTCTTTTTTTTTTTTTTTTTTTTTTTAAAGATTTTATTTATTTGACAGAGAGAAACACAGCCAGAGAGGGAACACAAGCAGGGGGAGTGAGAGAGGGAGAAGCAGGCTTCCCACCGAGCAGGCAGCCCGATGTGGGACTCGATCCCGGGTCTCCAGGATCATGACCTGAGCCGAAGGCAGTGGCCCAACCAACTGAGCCACCCAGGCGT